>JAJMLV010000228.1:70805715-70818522 GCA_027123465.1 Erythroxylum coca | reverse complement strand
GAACAGCCTTGCTGCCACCTTTAAAATCACGTTTTCCATCCCTATTCCAAGAAGAATTTGCATTAGAAATAGGTTTGTTCTTCACACACGATTAATAAAAAATGTATGTTAAGACTTATAAATATCAATTAAATTAATTTATTATTTAATTTTAAATTACTAATTGATAAAATAATATATTTTGAATACTTAATTTATAAACTATTATTGAGTTTACAATTAAAAGTAAGTTTTATTTATATATAAACAGGCTTAATAGATACAACTTTTTTATATAATATATAATTGAAAATATCCCTTTAATCCATTATATAACTGTAATCAAGAGGTATTTTAGTGAATGATTTAAGACTATAAAAATTTAAATAGAGTTGTTATGTGCTATTTGATTTGATTTTGTTATTTTATTTTTTATTTTTTGATATTTTGGTTAATATTTTTTTATTTATTAAAAAATGTCAGCTAAAAATTTATTTTTATTTATATGATGAAAATAATTAACATATCTAAAAATGAATTAAGTTTTATTTAGAGCGGATGTAAAGAAAGAGGAGAAAAGGTAAAAAAGGGAGAGAGAGAGATAAACTTCAGGCCGTATGGTTCTAATTGTAATTTATTGTTATAATTTATAATTTATAATTTTTAAGAAATAAAAACAAAAATTTATTAATATAGTTATGTTTTTATAACAAATTTGTCACTGAGAAAGAACGGGTTCAAATAATTTCATTCATTTGAACCGCACAAATGAAATTAATTTCATTTGCAAATGAAATGAACCCTGGTTATTTAACCATGGTTTCATTTGAACTACGGTTCAAATGAAATTTCAGAAATGAACACTGGTTATTTGTGAACCAGGAATTTAAGGGCCTCCATAGTTTCCAAGCTTTTGACCACTAGTCTGTGCTTCCAACATAGTCCAAAATTTTGTTTACACTAGGGCTTAGGCTTTTTTAAGTCAACCGTTGTCGTCGGCTACAATATTAAGCGAGGCGGAGGCCATATTTCAGTCCCTGTAGCTCAGCGACCACGTTAGAAGCAATGCTAATAAACCCAGAGAAGGCCGCTAGCCATCGCCCATCAGCGTCACGAATCAATCCGCCATAACCAGCTCGGCCCGGGTTGCCCAGCGCGCTACCATTAGTATTTAGTAAAACAATTTGGACTGGAATTTTCTTCAATATTTAGTACTGAAATTTAGAGTATATATAGCTGTACAACTGCACTAGTTTAGGAGCTAATTTTTGTACATTTCAAAATGCAGAATAAATGCAGAATATTTGATTGTTGCTGATTTGCAGGAACTAATTGAATGGCTTAGAATAGCTTCAACTGAAATGGCTGGAAATCTTGCTGATTTGGATGAAACAAAATCTTGTTGGCTTTAAATGAAATCCTAAGTCATAAGGAGTTGTTAGCCCCCCACAAACTTGTAGTCGGAATGACGGGAAGTTTGGACTTTAAGTCAAGGAACCGAGACTTGTGTAAGGGCTTCGTGAGAATGTCGACCAACTGATCTTTGCTAGTCACGAATGAAACCTAGAGACGTTTATGTCTTACCTCATCCCGAACAAAGTGGAAGTCTATCTCTAGATGCTTGGAGCGCGAGTGGAAAACAGGATTGACAGCGAGGTATGTTGCTGAAACATTATCACACAGCAACCTTGGAGGCATAGGGAGCTGTATCCGAAGCTCTTTTAATAGTGATTGTAGCCATTTAACTTTGGAGGCTGCGGTTGCAAGGGCTCGATATTTTGCATCTGTACTTGATCGAGCCACTGTATTCTGCATTTTTGAAGACCATGAAATGATATTGGGACCACGATATACAATATAACCTGTTGTGCTTTTTCTATCTCGAAGATCACCTCCGCAATCAGCGTCAGAATAGGCCAGCAAGGTTGGTGAGTGACAAGGTCGAATAATGAGACCATCATGCATTGTGCCACGAAGATAGCGGAGAATTCGCTTGACGGCTAGCCAATTATTAACCGAAGGGGAGTGCATGAATTGGGATGTTTTGTTGACAGCCATTGTTATATCTGGGTGTGTTAAAGTCAAGTACTGCAGGCTTCCCACTATATGACGGTATAGTTTAGGATCATGAAATGGGTTAGTTTGAGCGTATATATCCTTGATTTGGGAAGAGGCCGTTGTTGCAACTGCGGAAGCTTCGTGCATCGTTGCGCGATATAGTAGGTCCTGAATGTATTTGGTTTGAAGAAGATGAATGCAATTCCTTTTTGCCGTGACTTCCACCCCTATGAAGTAAATCAATGGACCTAAGTCCTTTACTGCAACATGATTAGTGAGACCAGAAATAATATCTTGAAATAGGACAGGAGATGAACCTGTTAAAATGAGGTCGTCAACATAAACCAATAAATAAGCAACTTTTGAGCCATGATTGTAGATGAAAAGTGATGTGTCAGCCTGTGATCCTTTAAAACCAAGTTTCAAAAGTGCATGCATGAGACAATTGTACCAAGATCGAGGTGCCTATTTTAATCTATATAAGGATTTTTTAAGAGCACAAACATGATTAGGAAGGTTGCAGTCAGTGAATCCTTGTGGGCCAGTCCATAAAAATGGGTTCATCAAGTTGGCAGGCATTGGAGACATCAAGTTAACGTATAGGCCATTGGAAAGTCGTAGCAATAGATAAAATGAGAAAGATTGTTGTCAACTTAATAACTAGGCTGAAAGTCTCTACGTAATCAATACTCAATCTTTGGTGAAATCCTTTAGCCACCAATCGAGCTTTGTAACGATCAATTGTTCCATCCAGTTTATATTTGATTCAGAAAATCCATTTGCATCTTATTATATTTAATGCATGCTCTCGAAGAACTAAATCCCATGTGCCATTCATCATCAAGGCATCAATCTCCTCTCTCATTGCCTTTCTCCACACTTGGTGTTTGGCGGCTTCTATAAAATTCGATGGTGCCATAATGGCATATATGTTGTGGGCTTTTGGTTTTAAGGATCCTGTTTTTGACCTAGTGATCATTGGATGAGTACTGGTACTTGGTGGGTTATAGGATAAGAGGTTGACATTTAACGAAATTTGTGGTTGATTTGTTAGTACTGATTGTGGTATCACGAGATCAGGCGAGGTAGGTGGGCATACGACATGTGTTTGGTCATGGACAACAGGTGTTGTGGATTTTATGACTAGAGGATTAGATGGAATGACAGGTGGCATTGTGATAGGATTTATAAGTGGAGCTATTGTGGGTTGCTGAGCTATGGGACTTGGACGACTGGTGGTAGTGTTTGGGCTATTGGTTTTGGTAATGATTGTATAGTGGGGAAGGTAGGATCTGCCAAGATAGCAGACCCTTGATTAATGCTCTTGAATAGGAAAACCTGCTCATCAAATAAAACAAGCGTGAGAAAAAAAATTTGTAAGTACTCAAAGATATACTTTTATAACCTTTATGTAATGTACTGTATCCGAAAAAAACTCATGGAGTGGAACAAAGTTCTAGTTTATTTTTGGTATAAGGCTTAAGTGAAGGAAAACAAAGACATCCAAAAACACAATAAAAAAGTTGCATTCTGGGCGTCGATAAAACAATTTTTCAAATGGGGTAAGGTGATTGAGTTTGGGTGTGGACAACCTGTTAATGAAATAGATAGTTGCAGAACGTGCATGATCCGAATATTTGTGTGGTACAGCAGAATGATACAAAAGAGGTCTTCTGGTTTCAATAATGTGACGATGTTTGCGCTCGGCACAACCATTTTGTTTGGGCATATATGGGCACGAATCATTGAATAATGGCATTAGCAGATAGGTATTTTTTTAGAGCTTGAAATTCTCCACCCCATTCTGATTGGAATTGTTTGATAGGAAGGCCAAAATATTTTTCAATAATTGCCCGAAATTTAACAAAGGAATTAAAAGCTTCATATTTATGCTTGAGAAAATAAATCCATGTAAATTTGCTAAAGTGATCAAAAAAGATAACTTAGTACTGATAACCATCAATAGTAGGAATAGGACCAGGTCCTCATAAATTGGAGCATATAAGTTCTAGTGGTGATTTTGCTCCATATGAGGATTCTTGAAAGGTACCTTATTGGTTTTTTTTACAAAACAAGTTTCACATAAAAGGTGCATAGACTTGGTAGATACTGATGAATTATGTTGTTGAAGAATTTTATTAATAGTTGGGTAGGAAGCATGGCCAAGTCTATTGTGCCAATCTTGAAAGGTGATCGAATGACAAGAAGGAGGACATATGGTGTTGGACCTAGGATTGAGAGCATAGAGACCATCCTTAATCTCTCCCTTCTAGAGGTGACACCCCGTTGGGATATCCTTAATAACAAAACAATCAGGGAAAAATTCCAGTGAGATGTTATTTGATTTAGAAAATTGACTAACAGATAAAAGATTAGTGTTAAAGGAGAGAAAATGGAGAATATTATCAAGAGAGAATTGATTTTTATTGAGAAGTAAAGTATTGGAACCGATGTGAGAATTTGGAATGCCTTTACCATTACTTAAGGTTACTTTCTCTGTGCCTGAGTACTCTGAGTGTAATCCAAGATTCTCTAGATAAGGAGTCAAATGATGAGTGGCACCGCTATCTACAATCCATTGGTTGGTGAATTAAGGGGGGTGGAGGATAGGAAATTTATTGGTTTGGGTGTGTTTTGGTTAGGTTGATTGTATTTGGGGCTCGAGCATTTGTTGGATGTGTGTCCCATACCATTGCAGTTGAAGCAAATGGGGGTGAATGCGTTGGGAGAATTAGGTGCGTGAGGAGAGTGACCTTGGCCTCTTCCATTGTTGGGATTAAAGTTGCTACGACTACCATGGTCTCTTGTGCCTCTGCCTCGGTTGGAGTGATGTTGTTTAGTGGTCATGTGTGCCGCGGCTGGCGTGACGTCAAATTGGGAGGAGCTTTTTATTTGCATTTGTTCACTTGGTAGTAGTCCGAATAAATCATTAAATGTCACATGAGTGAGCCTTGCTTCAATAATTTATGCAAACGAACGGAATTCAGGTCCAAGACCTTGTAAGATACAGTCGACAAGATCCTCTTCAGAGATGACATGATTGAGAGAAATCAATTGGTCACAGAGTCATTTGACATGCTCCATATATTTGCAAATATCTTCAGCGCCTTTTTAAAGTTTGTGTAAAGATTGTTTGAGGGTTTGTATGTGAGCTCTAGAGCCAAAAGCATATATGGTAGCTAACCGGTTCCAAGCATCATAAGCAATGGTAGATCCGACTACTTGTGAAATGACGAATTCAAATAAGGAGCTTAGGATCCAGCTCAAAACAAGTTGGTATTTCATAAACCAAGTTTGATATTTAGAATTTGGTTGGCCATCAATGTGGGTTGGCGGAGCAGTGACGGTTCCAGGTATGTGAGAAGAGAGGTTATTGGCAGAAAGGAGGGGTAATATTTGATTTCTTCATAATAGATAAATAGAGGAGGTGAGCTTAATGGTGACTTGATGATGAATAGAAGGTAGGATTGTTGGAATAAAGGATGTTGAAGACGTAGCCATCAAGAAAGGACTTGGGTTGGAGAGTTCCAGAGAAAAAAAATGTTTAAGTCAAGAATGAGAAAAGAAAAGAGGGTGTTAGGCTAGGAATTGCTCTGATACCATGTGAGTTATTTGGTTTGAAATTTCTTATGTGTATTTCATATCAAACATTACAATATATATAGCTGTATAACTGCACTATTTTAGGAGCTAATTTCTTTACATTTCAAAATACAAAAATATTTGATTGCTACTAATTTACAGGAATCGATTGAATGGCTTTGAATTACTTGAGCTGGAATGGACAGAAATCCCACTAGTTTGAATGAAAGGAAATCCCGCTGGCTTGAATGGAATCCCGAATCACAAGGAGCTATCAATTTCGATTGTTTCTTTACCCTAATCCACCCTAGGTCCCAACTACTATTTTCCCGAAGACTTTCCATCTTCACATTCCATTAGCAGAAGTGATCGGAGATAAACTCCACTCGGATAAAACAAACACACTAATAAAAAATTTGAGATAAAAAAGATACATACAAGGTTTAACATGGAAAACTTCTTAACGAATATGAGGAAAACCCACAGGCAAGAATAGAAAACTTTTCACCATAGAAAACAAAGATTATAAGAGGAAGATTTCATAATCCATATCAAGAATTAATACACAAAGTTATGGAAAAGAGATTTTGGGATGTTTTTAAAACAAAGATTATAGGAGGAAGATTTCATAATCCCACATTAGCTCGAATGGCATGTCCTATTTCGGTGGCTGAATAATCGAAGCTGTAGTGAGTCATTCCTTGAGTTCGTCAATCGCACTTTTGCATGGCTCGTTGAAATCAAACATCACATCTTTTTAGAGTAATCTACATATGAGTTGCGCAATGTTAAAGTGACCGTTTCACCACAATAGCTTAAGCTGTTGTGTGAGGCCAACTCAATTGGTTATATATATTTTCTAACACACCCCCTCAAGGGAAAGCCCTTTGGGCTTGAAACTTGCACAAACCTACTTTACCTTGTGCTTAATTTAATTAGAATAGGTGGGTGGTAGGATTCGAACTCATGATCATTTTTTTTAGGATCTAAAAAATTGTCTGTATTGATTTTCTGTCCTAACATATATACACGTTTGTACATTTAATGACATAATATTATCAGTTATAATTTGGCGTAAACGTTTCCTATGATCCTGCACTCCCTACGATCCTGTTGTTGACTAAAAGAGATTATTTCCACAATCACGCTGATGCTGCAAATCAGGACATTGAATGAGATGAATATCTGATTGTCTAACACGCAATTTTGGAAAAGTCATCGATAAATCATCGATAAATCCTACGTGACCAAGAAAAGAGCAAACTTCCTGCACAGTCGCGGGTAAGATAAAGATCGAATAACTTCTATCTTTACCCTATCAACTTCAATTCCCTTTGAAGAAACAGTATGACCTAAGATTATGCCTTGATCAACCATGAAATGACACTTTTTATAATTTAAAACTAAAATAGTTTCAATGCAACGTTTAAGCACTTTTTGAGATTGACAATGCATGTTTCAAAAGACTCTGCATAGACCGTGAAATCATCCATAAAAATTTCTATGCAAATTTTCACAAGATTAGAGAAAATACTTATCATGCACCTTTGAAATTTCACGGGTGGGTTACATAATCCAAATGGCATTCTTTGGTATGCAAAAGTACCGAATGGACATGTGAAGGTTTTTTTTCTTGATCCTTGGGTGCTACTAAAATATGGTGGTATCCTGAATAACCATCTAAATAATAATAGTGAGATTTACCTATAACTCTTTCAAGCATTTGATCAATAAATGGAAGTGAAAAATGATCTTTTCTAGTAACCGAACTAAGCTTCCTATAATCTTTGCAAACTCTCCAACTATTTTAAACACGAATTAGTATTAACTCACCATCACTATTTTTAACCACAGTGACCCTGATTTTCTTCAGAACTACCCGTGACTTACCCAATTGCTATAAGAAATTGGATAAATAATGTCAGCGTCAAGAACCTTCAAAATTTCTTTCTTCACCACTTCCATCATAGGTGGATTTAAACGACGTTGGGGTTGCCTCACCTCCTTCGCTTCATCTTCCATCAAAATTTAGTGCATGCAAAGAGTGGGACTAATAACCTTCAAATCAACCACGATCCAATCGAAAGCTTCCTTATTCTCCCTTAAAACGTGAGTTAGCTGAGTTTCTTGCAAAACCATAAGTTGATTGGAAATTATAATAGGCAATATGTCTTGCTCACCTAAAAAGATGTACTTCAAATGGCTAGACAAGCTCTTGAATTCCAACTTTGCTGGCTGGATAGTTGACGACAACAATTTGGTATTGTTTCTGGATAGCTCCATCAATGACAATTGCTTGAGCAATGGTTCGATGTCCTCTATTTGGCACAATAATGTCTCCATTTGATCATTGGGCAAAACCGAATCTTGGTTGTCCTTCCACCGTGATGTACTTTCGACTTCCAGGATTATTTCAAGCTCATCTTTTTCCTTCAAAATTGAATTTTCTTGCACGAATTTTCCTGCACCCATTTGTCAATAAAATCCACAGAAACAATAGGTTGTTCATCATCCAGAATTTTCATGGCATTGTTTATATTAAACTTGACTAATTCACCATCAAGTTCCACAGTTAAAGATCCATCATGAACATCAATTTTCATTCTAGTAGTTTTCAAGAACGACCTTCCAAATAAAATCAGTGTTGAAGAAGATGTATCATCGGTGCCCATCTATAAAATATAAAAATCAACCGAAAAACGCATATTTCCTACTTGAACCAAAATGTCCTCTAACACACCCTTTGGATAAGCATTTGAGCGATCTGCTAATTGAATCACTACATTAGTTTCTTTAAGAGGTCCCACATTTAAAGATTTATAAACATCATATGGCAGGACATTTATGGATGCACCTAAATCTAACATAGCTTTTTCAATTCACAAATCACCAATTTCACATGGATAGTGAACATACCTGGATCTTGACACTTGGGTGGAAGCTTTTCCTTTTGTAACATAGCTGAAACATTCTCCCCCAGTTACACTTTCTCATCAAATTTTAATTTCCTCTTTGAAGTGTAAAGTTCCTTAAGAAATTTTGCATACCATAAAATCTGTTTAATCGTGTCAAGTAAAGGAATATTTACCTAAACTTTTTGAAAAGTCTCCCATATTTCCTTCTCTTGCTCTTCCTTCTTTACTTTGACAAATCTACTCGAAAAAGGGGACAAAACCACCATATTTTGCAAATGTGTTTGCGTTTTTTTGGTTGTGCAGGTGCCTTTTACTTTGCTTCTTCCCTTACCTCTCTTCTGAAATTTTCAGAATTGGTTCTTGCAATTCCTTACCATTCCACAACGTGATAGCCTTCGTACTTTATTTAGAATTGATCTTCGGTTGTGTTGAAAATTTCCAAAATTTTGTACCTCCAATCTATTTATGACAGTTGCCATTTAGCTAGTTTGATTTTCAATATTTTGGATACTTGCCTCCGTATTCCGCTAAAACATCAAAGTGTTAGTGGCTAAAGATTGAACTATATCTTCCAAAGATGACTTACCGTTGGAATTGATTGTTACATTTTAATGTTGTCAAGGCATATATAGTTGTCTATATATACTGCTGGAAATTCATGGGCGTTTACTGCCCTTGAGAGTTCCTGTAGTGCAAATTCGGATGATCGTGCTAACCCAGATTATAAGTGTTGAAAAATGGGTCATATTTCTCTTGATTCGGTTTAACAAAACCTCTTAAGACATTCACCTGTTCTGTGTTTTCTTCCTACAAACCCGGACATGTCTCAGTAGGGTGTCCTAACATCAAACATATTCCACATACATTTGCTTCTTCTTTCTTCGTAACCGTAATTTGTCACACCAAAGAAGTAAGGTCATTTTTTCCTCCAATGTGGTAACATTCACCTCATTCACGGTTTTCGTTCCATGCCCAGTACATATTTCGAATTATTAGGTGTTGGAAGCCATATTCGCGATCAAGTCTCTTGCGACTGTCGGTGTTTTGTCAACTAAGGTGTCACCGCTTGCAGCGTCAATCATACTCCTATCCGAAAGTAAATGACCTTCGTTGAAATATTGAATCAATAATTGGTCAGTTATTTGGTGATGTGGATAGCTAGTACAAAGTTTCTTGAATCTTTCCCAATACTTATAGAGTATTTATCCTGTAAGTTGTCAAATTCCACATATTTCTTTGTGGATGTTGGCTACTCTCGATGCTGAAAAATATTTCTCAAAGAAAAGTCTCTTCATTTTAGCCCATGTTTGCACGTTTTCTAGTACAACCAATCTTGAGCATCATCTTTGAGGGAAAATAGAAAAGCTCTTAGTTTAATTTGCTCTTCTATCACATTCATTGGCTTCTTTCCCATGCAAACCACATCAAATTCGTTCAAGTGTTTGTATGAATTCTCTCCCGGTAAACCCCTAAAATAGGTAATAAATGAATCAGCCCCGATTTTAATTCAAAAGTATTGTTATGACCTAAATTTAGAAAGTTGATGTAGTGGGGCTGTTGAGCATCCATGGGTGCGGCTAGTTCGCAAAGGGTTCGGTTTGCTACCATTCGTTCCATTTTTTGCATTTGTTGCTGCTGTTTTATCTGTTTCCATACCCTTTTGGCTATCTTCTCGATCTCTAAATCAAATAACAATTGAGTTATCTTGTCTACTCGTGTAACATAAATATATCGTTGAAAAATTCCCTGACAACGGCATCAAAGTTTAGTACTGTTGTCGCCTGCAACCAAATTAAAAAAAAACAACTTCTGTCAATACAAATTAATGTAGTAGTGGAAAGTGGTTTTAATTCATGACAATTTAGAAAAGAATGATAAAATTGAAAATCAACTAAAGTAATTGGATCTGAAAATTTAATAGGCAAACCTTCGTTTCGGGTCACCAATGTTATCACACTAAAATAGATCCTTAATATAAAATTTAGTTCATCAATAAGCATTCATTGGGTGATGTTTCTCTTAAGTGTAAATGAATAGAAACATGTATTCTAAGTATTCTTATTAATCAATAACTTAGATACAATCGTAAGTTCAACTAAGTAATAACTTTAAGAACTAAGAAACCAATAAACAAGACAACACATGTATGACATGCATTTAATCAAGATGAGTTTCTCCTTAGAATTTCCAACTCTAACATAAAGATGGTAATCCTAATTGTCACTTGTGATTAGCAAAATTGAACGTCATATTTTACTAATCTAGCTATTAAATGAATAAATTCCTAGTTGCGCACCTAAAAATCAACCAATCCAATTATAAAAAGTAATTTGGAAGATACTCAATGTTCATCAATAAAACAAATTTTATTGGAATGTCTCACATATAATAGATGATAACATGGTTTTCCTCAACCATGAAAAGTGATTTAGCTACTCATAACAAAAGTGAGAATCAAAGAAATTACCAATTGTAAAGTTTCCATCCTTGGTCTTTCTTAGAAAATTCGAAAAATCCTATAGAAATACTGCAGAAATTTTAGACCTAACTATGGCTGTCAAGAATAGAAGAAGAACAATAAAAAAAACATAAAAACTATTCCTAAACTCTGCTGTCATGAACAGTAACCCAAAATCCCCCTTTATACCTTCAAATCTTCTCAATTTTCCTTGATTTTCAGTAGATAACACCTCCCTCGTATTCAAGTTGCAAATCCCCACCAATAAGTTAGTAATCTGATCTTCAAGCTTGTAAAAATCTCAGGTGAATCAGATCTGAATTTGAAAAAATATTATGTAGATGGTTTATTTCCTTGCACATGTCCACGCTTAGTCACTGAATCTGCTACCAATCTAGAATTTTCTGATTATCTTTGTTTTCTTTGTATCTTTTTTATTCAATTTCATCTCTTAAATGTTGAAAATCATCTGAGAATAATTAAGAAACAATTCTATCAATTTTGAATAATAATTTCAACACATTAAAGAGATTTATATACAAAATAAGTACAAAATGACAACTTAAAACTCTTCCGATCCCATTTCCCTATTGGACAAGGTACTCTCTATCTTTTGCTCCATCTACTTTCCTATGTGTGAGGTTTGTCTTCGTCACATAGTTGCTCAAAAATAAGAGAAATTCAATGAAGACTACATGACATTGCAATTGATAAAGATAGGTACCAACTTACTTCATCCCAAAAAGCTGATAAGCATATTGAGAGACATGTGACAACATCTTTCATCGATATACAAGAAGTAAAGCGTAGAGATGAAGAAAAAGATGGGGTGAAAAGCATGATACTTAAGGCCAAATCCAAGTTCCATATCATCTCTCTCGTAGGGATGGGGGAATTGGAAACACCACATTAGTGTAATTAGTTTATAATGATAGGGAGATCCAAACTCATTTTAATAAAAAAGATTTGGGTGTACGTTTCAGAGCTTTTCGACAAAATGCATATTGCTAATGCAATTCTCAAATCTATTGATAGTTCCATTATACATGACTCGAGGGAATTAGAAAACGTGTTAGAAAAGATTCGTGCAATTCTCTGTGAAAAGAAAATTTTGCTTATTCTTGACGATGTTTGGAATGAAAATTCCATTAAATGGAAGGAATTGAAACAATCTCTCATTTGTAGTTTATATAGAAGTACAATTTTGATAACTACATGTAAAGAAAAAGTTGCATCAATCATGGGGTACAGTGACGGGAGTGTATATAGAATTGGAATTTTGTCTAATGAGCAATGTTGGTCAATAATTAGTTAAATTGCTCATGTTCAAGGTGATCATCAAATGTTGGAAATCATTGGTAGGAGAATTGATGATAAGTGTAAGGATTTGCCTTTTGCTGCTTCCACTGCTGCTTCCACTGTATGGTGACTTTTACGCTTTAAAAAATTTGAACAAGAATGGTTGATGGTCTTCGGAAAAAAAAGGAATGAAAAGGTGAAGATATCTTAAGTCCTTTGAAACTTAGTTATTATAATTTGTCATTACCATTAAAGAAATGTTTTTCATATTGTGCTATCTTTCTCAAAAAATTTGAGATTGAAAAAAGAAGATTGATTGAGATGTGGATGACTCAAGATTTTTAAAAGCAAAAGAAGCAGATGAAAATTTAGAAATAATTGGTGAGACTTGTTTCAAAAATTTAGTTACACATTCTTTATTCCAAATTTCACTCGACAAAGATAATATTTATATGCTGCATGATATAGTGAGTGACTTAGCCCACACATTTGCAAAAGATGAATGCTTAATGATAG
>JAJMLV010000228.1:70759172-70777098 GCA_027123465.1 Erythroxylum coca | reverse complement strand
CTTTGTATATTATTTAATATACCTTAAATAATATTTATATGTATAAATATTTTTATTACAAAATAAAATATAGTTAATCTTATTAAAAGTTCCTTTTATTTTTATATTACCAAACAATCAAATGTATGAAACTCTTTTTAAAAAGTTGTTTTTAATTGACAACTAAACAGTCAACTGGTTTCTTAGAAAAAATTTTCTAAGAAAAGTTGTATTGACAAAATCTCTACTATCAAAAGCTCTATTGATATAAATTCATCCAAATAGGCACTAAAAAAAAAGTTTTGTTTATAGGAGTATAATTCATAGTTATCATTCTCTAATTGGATGTTAAGTAAAGTATCATACTTAATATATAAATATATTATCTTATAAATTATATATTTTAAGTAACACTTAACTGAGACAATAGTCAGATGTCTATTGTCTATGACTAAGTGTAACTCAAAATTTGCTTAGATCATTATAAAATAATATCGTTTTAGTGAAAAAATTTGACTAGTCAAAACAAATCTTTCCGACACGAATATAATATATAATTTAATTAATTTTAAATTAATCTGTTAATTTTATCATAATCCCATGATCTTGACTCGGATCTGCAACATCATGGATTAAAAAGCACCACTTGGACCACCTTTAATGCAAATTTTACCTTTGTGCAAGCCAAAGTAATAAAGTGAGAATAGTTTTATGGTTTATGTGGATCCAAAAAAGGAGTCTTTTAAGAAGTATAAAGCTATCCTTATCCACCAAACATAAACACAGTTTGACAATTGGAAGGGAACCATTGATTCATGCTCTCATCAAAAGATTGGAATCATCAAAATTAGTTATAAAGAAGAAAGGATAAGAGATGTTTTGTCCTACCCACTAATTAAGATGACTCATGTTAGGAAGGAATAGAGGTGACAATTAGACCTGAGCTTGAATTATCCTGAGCTAAATTTTAAAAAAGATGTTATTTTATATTTTATATTTTTAAAATTTTTATGTTTAAAATAATTGACAAAATCGACCTATTATTATCCTTAGGAAGGAATTCTGAAATTAATAATTGAAAATTAGCAATACTCTTTTTGCTATTTTTTCAGAATATATTTAATAAAATCCTCGTATACATACAATATCCTTTTCAAATTATATGCTTCGAATAAATTACTTCATCATGCATTAAATAAAATTATTATATACATAGTTATATTTTCAAATAAATCAATTAATGTTTTAGTGATTTAATAGTATATTATGTTTCACATAAATTGCTTCATAAATTAATAATTTAGAAGGTAAATTTTGATCTCTTACAAGCGTGCAATTATTATTATTTAATAATTATTGGAATAACAGGCACAATAATTAATTAAAATAAGGATTAGTTATTTTTTATTGTTAAGTTATTAGTGATAATCAAAATAAGGAATGACAAAGCTAAAGAAACCCCTAAACAATCCTAAACTTAAAAAAAAATCAAAATATTAATTCCTATTAATATTATCATTAAAATTACATATTACAATTTTATATTAATTTCTTTAATAACAATTTTATTTTATTTCATTAATAATTTCATTCTTATCATAAAAATTATTCATAATCATTTAAAATTTAATAATTTTATAAATCATTAAATTTTTATTAATTATTTATAAAATATGCAATATTTTTAATTAATTATATACAAAATAAATCATACCAAATATGAAAAAAAATTCTCATTATCATTTTAATATTTAATACCACAATATTAACATAGTTATTAATAATTTCATTTATATTATTCGAGACCTCAGAGTTTTGGAATGAAATAAGAATTCATGAAACCATTCACCAAAATAAAAATTCCACAGCATTGTCTAAGAAAACAACGATCCCAAACATTGAATCTCATCTCACAATCATAAAAATTTAAGTCCTCAAAACCCAGAGCAATCAAAATTGACTCAAACCTACTGAAGAAGTTTTGTAGAGAGGACCAAATTACCCAACAGCCTAAGCTGCAACAGAGGGCTTAGAGGCAGCAGAAAGTCTGGACCTCTTCTTTGCCAAACTCTCGCTACGACGCTCACGCTGCTCCTTCAACCTGGTTGCCAGGAGCTTCTGATATTCAGCTGCTTCAGCCTTGGCCTTAGCAATCCTCTTTTTCTTGTCAGCAATTCTAGCACGTTTCCGCTGCAAAGTCAGGGGAGTAACCAACCTCTGAATTTTGGGAGCTTTGCTAACTTTCTTCCCTGCAAACACATCAGAATTGCAAATTTATGACAGCCATATCCAAACTGAAACGAGCCTAGTCTAGTGGTACTATTGTTTAGTAAACAATATCTAAATAGGTTAGGGAATGCAAATTTAAGAACTTACCAGATTTGGTAGTAAAGGTCCGGCGATATGTATTGACATACTTCCGGACATCATCCTCCTTTGAGAGGTTGAATAGCTTCCTGATCTTTGATGCCCTCTTTGGACCTCTCATTCTTGGTTTCTCAATGTCTGTAAGTCCAGGCAAGTCATTCTCACCCTTCTTCACAATCACCAAGTTCAACACCGAGAGATCTGGGCTAACGATGCATCCACGAACAGACTTCCTTCTACGTTCTCCATTTCGCCGGCCATATCCACGGAAGCAAGGAGTACCTGAATAGAGAAATATCCCACTCAATTTAGTATCCCAAGTTCAGAAATCATGTTGATTCCTGAGAGATGCTCTCACCCACGTGTCAAGACAAACAGATCCAAATAGACAAACCTCTATGAAGCAAAAGGCGAACTCGTCCAGGAGTTAAAACACCCTGCTTCATTGGAAAACCTTGCTTGTCACAGCCTCCCATAATCTTGAATACGTAGCCTTTGAACTCCTGTAGTTTAATACATAAAGGAATGGTATATAACCTATAGGCTACAGCAAAATTCAAAAGTTTGCACAACAAACCAAAATTCTAAAGACACACCTCACCCAAGGCATCGCCGCTGACTTCTTGTGAAATCCTCTTGTCAAAGAATGCTCGGCTGCCACATAAATACTTAACATCATTATTATTTCTAAAAAAATTAACATCAGTGTCACTGAAACATCAACAAGAGGCTAGAAATAGCTTGGTAATATACAAGCCATCATGCAAACATGGATTAATAGCAAAGCCTAGAATGCACTGCAGACCACTCAATGTAAAACATCATATCAATTAAAATCTGTGTAGATGGACATAACTATTGACAAATTTTTCCCAACTGGTTACAAAAAAACTAATTTCAGTCAGCATAGTCCAACATTAACTCTTACACTCACACATAGGTCTGAGACCATGGAAAAAAAATAAGGAAAGAAAAAGTAGAGCCACCAACATTTGACTGCATAACCTTTAACCAAAAGGCAATAATAACGTTATAATTAGGTCAGACAATAAAATTAAGATCAAGTAACAAACTCAATCAAATATCATGATAGAAGGAACAATTTGACATGATGTAAGGGAGTGAAAAAACAGCCAACAAAATGTCCTAAGCTCAAATGAAAAAAGTTAAAATTCCAAGTTATAATACATAGCTCATGGAATTAGTGTAAGCCAACTTCTTGAACAAATTTATGTACTTCTACCAAAAAATTGGAAGCTTTTCCTTTTTTGAAAGGATTTCTGGTATAACATACTCCCAGACCATTAGTTCTTGATATTGATTCTAAAGAATAGTCAGTTATTTTATGGTAAATACCAGTGTAAGAGGTTCAGGCATATATTTTTGAAATAATTTGTTATGATTCTAATCCAAGTCTTGTTAGGCAAAACAGGACTGAACAAAAATTGTGCTTCCAATGCAAAGTTATGTCATTCATGATTTTTTTTCCTACAATCCAGAGAGAAGATACAAGACAACAGTCGCCGGCTTCATTACTTGCCGGATAACCTAAGTCGTGAAAGAGTTGCTTCTACCAAAAACCAATTACAAAAGACCATCATCGTCTTTAAGAAGGCAAAATAAGTAAATAACTCTTCTTTAGTTGAAAGCTCTAATCTTTATCTTCGACAAAATTATAACAATCATGAGCACTCGTTCGTCGATTGAAAAAACACATTACGGGTCAAGATCGTTGCTGCTTGTTTTCTTTAAAGCCTCAGAGACAAAAGAACTAATAACCAAAAACTATCTAAACTTCCACTACGAGCAGAAACAACAAAATTCTAACCTTGCCCTAATCCCAAATTTCTCCGACAGAGAGTAAATCAGCAACAAAACAAGAAGACATTGTTACTATCAATTGAGACTAACACTTACAGTTTCTGGTCATCATCAATTTCGAGCTTTTTCTGGCAACCAGTGGTTGGATTCGCAATGTTGAACTGCCAAAAAAGAAAATTAAAAAAAAAAACAAACGATCAAATTTGAGTCCTTCAAGGTGGGAGGACATGAGCACCAACCTTCATATTTGATACAAGAGGGAGACGCTGCTCTGCTACTCCTGCTCTTGGGGCTGCCTTGGAGGCAAATTAGGGTTTTAAGAAGCGCCTTTTATAGTTCTAGAGAGGAATTGGGCGTGATTGATCTGGATCGCTGGGTTTGGAAGTTCAAGATCCACAATAATGCTGATTAGTAGTGTAAAAAAGCTAAAAGTTATATTTTAATAATTTACTGAAATATAATAATAAAATTAATTCACCAAAAATATAGAATTTTTATAATACATAAAATTCAAGTTGAATGTTAAATATGATAACTATTTAAAATAAAAGTAAAGATAAACAATATTTTTAAAATCAGATCGAAAGTGAAACGAACAAGATAAAATGTTGAAGGTTTAAAAAATTCAACAGGTATTATAGAATTATAAAATTAATTAAAAATTAAATAAATTTTAAAAACGAACTCATTAAATAATTTGAAATAATTTTAACTTAAAAGATATTGTTAAGTGATAATTAATTATTTATTTTAGTTTATGAGAACATATTAATTTACGAAAAATGATCGATTAATTAATAAATCAATTCGTTTTTATCAACAAGAGTTATTAGAGCAAATCAAACTAAAAAATTAAAAATATAACTAAAAAGAACTTAATCAGTTTGTTTTTTAATTATTAGAGATAATTATTAATGCAAGTTATTAATCTTAGATAAATATTTTTTGCCTAATTATTTAACTTATTGATATAAACAAAGAATAAGACAATAGCAAGAATTAAACTTGGACTTAACTCTAAAGCACATGTCAACATCTATTAATGTTAGATACATGAAATAAAAATTTAACAAATAATGAAAAATAAATATTTATAATAAGGATTTTATGTATAGATGATAAAACCGGCCTCACAGCTCGAGATTCGATTGTCTAAGCTGAACAAAACGACAAAATCTGATTGTCTAAATTGAATAAAACGACCTTCTTTTATTTGGAGAAAAAAACATTGTAAAACGATTTCGTTTTGTTTTAAAATTAAAAATTTAACCTGATCTAAATTTTTATTAAAAGTTTTTTATTAAATTTAAAAAATTAAAAATTTTGATCTGATCTAACTTTTTTTATTTAAAATACAAATAAAAAAATAATGTAATTTTCTTTATAATTATTTTTTCTTCAATCAGGCCACGGATTAGGTATCTTGTCTTCAAGCAGGCCACATCAAATCCCGGCCGAAATGCCATACAACAGGGTGCATATAATCTTCCATGAGCATGCACTTTCACTTAACACCTTAGATTCCTATAGACTTGAAAGGTTTACAGATTCATAGTCTCAATATATTACAGCAAGAACTATTACTCATAAATCTAAATGTCATACCCTGGAAACCTGGAGGTTGTTGGAACAACAACATCAAACCAGAGGCAAGCTGTTCCAGCAAGTCCTTGAAACAAAGAGTAGCCATTTTCATGGCCAACACTCACAAGTTCAGTTGCATTATGGTACAAAAAACTTGCAAATGCCATTGCTCTTTCTTCATATATGGACTCTCCTGTGAGCCGATATAGGGATAGGAAAGAGTAGGCATTTCCAGCTGCACCATCAGCTAGTCCCACCTTCTTCACTAATCCACTCTTCCACACAACTTCCCCTGCTTCTATGGCGGCATCTCGGAATTCCCTGTCATTTGGGAACACCTGAAAATGTTAAAGCAAAAGCTGTTAGAATGAATTATCCCCACCCTGCTTCAGTCATAGCAAATCCTAATAACTATTTCTCAAGTATCAGAGTGCAAATGGAATTCTCCTAAAATGTTGTTAGTATATGTATATAGAATTAGGTTCTGTTAGAGGTACATAAAGTCTGCCAATTCTTTCTGGAAAACTAGTTTTCATAAGATAAAATGAATTGTCAGAAACTACTAAGCTGCGTGTGGAATCGCACTGGCAAAATGGAACAAACCTACCTGACCTGAAGTCAACAGGTAAATTTCGATTTGAAACGGATATGGGGTCGGATTCAACTTAAAACAGAAGAGGAAAAGAATGTCAACCAAATAATAAGTTGATACCTGTGATGCCGTACACAAGGTGATGGCTATACCAGCTGCCCCATGAGACCACTGGACCAACTTATCTCTAGGGTTCCCTTCACTTGAAGGATAGTTTCCACTATGAGGGAACCTGTTACTCATCATGTATCTTAAAGTTGCCTTCACATCATCGCCATCTTCTCTGGAAAGTGGAAAGTGAAGTAACACATGTAAGATTCCAGCTAGGCCATTAGCTGCACCCCAGTACCTTGTGCCATGCCATCTGTACATCAATGGGCATGATGTGTTACCAGAAGCCCCTGCTCTTCCTCCAGCCAAAACAGCATTAACCACAGGCAGAAGATAATCATCTGGTATTGTTCCTTGTCCAAGATGTTTGTTTATGAATAAGGCAGCCCACAAAAACCCAGCTCTCCCATACATCAGCTCATAAGACATACCAAAGCCACCTTCCTCCGGTCCTACTGGGAGGGCTTTCTCCTGAGCCAGCTATGATCAATCAACAGAACACATATTAATGGATATTCTTAAACGGCCCTGACATGACTTCAGTTCTCCATCAATCAAATAGTAAATACAGTCGAAAAACATAAGGCAGAGGTTCACTAACACATTGATCAGTGGAATTATGTAGCTAAGCTTAAAGTTCTCCGATCTTTTTGGTCTTAGGGGATTTGGACAAAAGGGCATTCTTTTTGGTAAATAAAGATTCATTCTTTAATGTGCATCATCAACAAGACAAGTTCTTTTATCAGAAGTGAGCCCCTACCAGAAGAATTCTCTAGTATTAGAATATGACTCAATTACATAATTATTAATAGCTATTATTATTATTTATTTTCTTAAGTTATTAACACAAACAGCTGTTAGTGATGGGACAACATATGCGAACAAAAGATCACATCATACAGAAAACGTTTTGACAAAACTCGCATAATACAGAAACGTTTTTGTCTCCCAGATTATAGGAAGCGCGTCGTTGGTAAGCAAAAGTCACATCTGTATCCAACTTGCTTAGGTATTGGCGGCAATTGACCGCACAAATGGTCGTCGAGTAGGGGAGGGGGTCCTCTGACCCCTTACCTTACCTTATTCTAGCTCCCTTTTATCTGAGTCATCCACTCAAGTTATTTAAATGGATAATTCAGATAAAAGGGGGTCAAAATAGGGTCAGAATAAGGAGGGCAGAGGATCTGCCCCGTCGCGTAGGCTTCACTAATTCAGAATATGTGGCATCAAACTGTTCCCATAAAGCAAAGATAGAGACGCTTTGTCGTAATTATATGATAGCTTTTTGGGAGAGGATGACAAAAATATCCTCTTTTATCAATGTCTTAATAAAACTTTTTTAACTAATTAAACAACTATAGCTACTGTTATTTGATATTAATATTTAAGGTCTTGCTTAATAACTAGTAATAAAGATATGAGACTGAAAATACACTATTTATTCCTTAATTTCTACTTTTTTTACTATTAAAAATGGATAAAACAGAAAAATAATATCACATCTTTATAATATTATTATAAAAATCACATACATAATTTTTATATTTAATTTCTTTAATAATTATTTTGTTTTTTTAATTAATACTATGTTAAGCAAAGTAAGATTTTTGTGATTTTTTATTTTATTATTATTATAAAATTAATAATTTTAAATAAATAAAACTATTTTAAATTATTTTTATAGAATATAAAATATTTTAATTATTTATTTATAAAATAAAATATATAATAACTAAATATAAGTAAAAAATTCTCATTAATACTAAATACAAGTATAATTATTAACTTGTTTAATCTCATTCTTAATAATTACATACTAAACACATATAATCAGTAATTATATCATTATTTCATTCTCACTTTTTATTTTTATACCCATTTTTTAATTTTGAATACTTCATTATTAGTTTAAGACGTAAGAGGCTTAAATTCAATGGAGGGCATGCTTGACAGCTTGAGTTCAAAGATTACAACTAAAATCTTCCCAACTATGCTCTCCTACAGGTTAACTTTATCAACACTAAGAATGAACAATCAGCTTATCCTTTAAAAGCTGATTCGACTAGGTAATTTACAAGATATCAGATTATCAATCTTCCATTTCCTATTTTGTCTTTTGTGGAAAGCGGGATTTTTTGTGCATCTAATCAGATGAAAGAAATATCAAATGAAGAAGTAATAAGGAAGGACAATGAATGAAATATACCTCAAGGAATAGGTTCATATATAAGTCACGCCTTTGATGGTCCCCTCTGCAATTAGCTGCTACAGCTCCAAGGGCACATGTTCCTCCTCTACCACACAAGAAGGTCACATGTCTGAAAATTCAAAATGTTCATTAACTCAAGTATACTAACTAACAGAATTAAAGAAGAAAACAGAACAAGCACTTTGACTTGTGACATCTAAACTCTATCCAAGTGCCCTGTACAGCTGCATATTGTGTGGAGGATGACCCTCTTTGTATGAACGATTGTACTACAAGTAGATAGGTCACCGTTGTTGGACTTACTCTAATGGTTACCTTTAGTCTCTCGCATTAAGTTTCCTTGGAAGTTGGTTGTAGTGTGGATGACATGAAGATAAAATAGGTCTCTCGCATTAAGTTTCATTGAAAGTTGGTTACACTGTGGATGACATGAAGATGAAATGTCTTCTCCAGAATATATGGTTCAATCAAGAATCAGGTTTATGACTCCAAACTTCCATGATTCAGTTACGAGACAATCAATTTCCAGTAAAAGGGTTGATTCTACCAGAAGATTTCAACATTTCAATTTGGCAAAAAGAGAAGGAAATCATGCATACACATGATGGCACGAGAGAAAAGTAGACATTTCACCTAAAAAGTGTAAACCAGGACACTCAAGTTTTGCCAACCACAGAGAAAGTGACCCAATGCCAAGTTAACAAAACATCACACTCACACAGTTAAAGTAAAACCAAGTAGAGGATAATCTTCTTTTAGAGGATCAGTCGGGCACAGTTTCTCCCGCCTAATTAGTCTTTGATATACTCTTTCCCTTTATATATAAAAAAAAAGTAAAACCAAGTAGTAGTCACTAAACAGCACCTAGAAAAGCTACAAAGAGAGAAGACAAGTTACCTGGAGGAGGTAGGTGCAAAAGTGGCACACGTGTCAACAATCTCCATACACAGATCCAAGTCCATGCGGTCGCCGGTAACCTCGTACGACCTCAAACACGTGAAAGCCGTACCCAACAGACCCGTATACACTGTCGGGTCAATAACCGAATCCGCACTGCCACTGGCTTTCCATGTCACCTCCACAACCTGCAGGAAAGAAACAAACCGTGTACCCTCATCAGCTAACATGCTCAAAGGATATTAACGCAATCTTATCCTGCGCACCCCTGACACAAAATTGTCCGACCGTACCTGGTTCTTGAGAGAGATGGCTGCTTTAAGAAAAATTTGGCTTGGGAGTTCTAAGTTGGTAAGCGTGGTATTTGGACCCATTTTGTGAATCAAATCAAGCCGTTCGTTGTTGTCCTCTTCACGGGCCGTCTCCTGAGAAGCTAACTCTACCACAGACGACATGGGTCTCTCTCCAAAAGCTCTCTCTGGCTCTCTCTTTATAGCCTTGCAAAGTAAGCAAGGAACGAATAAGCAGACGACTAGACGAGAAAGAAGAAACGTTTTTTTATGGACTTACGAGGTGCGTGGATTGGAGTTGGGCTATGATTAACGAGATCGAAACTGTGTTGGAGGTGCGGATGTTGACAATCACCCTGCTGTACGCCTGTACGGTTGCCTTGTTGTCTCTCGTCTCCGTCTTCGTACTAAAATATTAGCCGTGATAAGCACGAGAATCACGGGCCTTTTTAAGATATAAAGTAACATTAAAATTTTAATTGTTTTTAAAATATATTTTTATACTATAGAACTAGAATATCAAATTTGACCTAACCCGACTCAATTTTGCCCAAGTAAGAGTAGGCTCAACTGGACTCATGATCCAACCTTTATTTAAAAATAATGTCATTTTTTATATTTTTTAAAATATATATATATGGAGAGTTAGGCCAGTCGATATATCCGGGCCTATTAGGCCATTGGTTATTCTAGCTCGCGATCGGACCGGGCCATGTTTATATAGAACTCCTATTTTAAATGTTGACTTTTAAAGTTTATTGATTATTGTTAATTTTTTTAATTTTAAGTATAAATTAGGACTAAAATATAAATTCTAAATATTATTTAGGGTGTGCTTGTTTGGGAGATACGAAAAAAAAGGTATAAATATGGAATGAAAACTGATATTTGGCATGAACCTATCATTGCTATGTTTTTAATTTTTTATATATAGAGGATAGATAAAAGGTAGAAATTAGAAAAGTACCAAAGTATAATTATGAACTAAATAACTTCATAAGTAAGGCTTCATTTTCAATAATCAAATTTATGGTGAAATCAGTTAAATAATTAATCACACTATATTTAATTAAAATATAATTCATTCATTAATTAAAATGTTGTAATTAATTAATTAATTAAACTATTATTATAAATTAAAATATAATTATTCATTAATTAAAATATTGTCATTAATTAATTAATTAATTACAATATAATAATTAAAATATTATTATTAATTAATTAATTGCAATATAATTAATTAAAATATAATTCATTCATTAATTAAAATATGATTCATTTTGTAATTAATTGAGTATAATATTTTTTACAAACCAACCGCGGTAATTATTCGTTCCTTTTAACCAACCATTATAATTATAATGATAATATCCATTTCTCATTATTCATTGTATTCATTCTCATTCCTATTACCATTCTCTCATGCTAACCAACTGTTCCCTTATTTAAAAAGAGATAGAGAGTTTATATAGACACCCAAAATTTGACTTTAATTTGACTTAAAAATAAATTAATAAAGTTCAATGGATTGGAGATTAGATTTGAATATTCGAATTTAATCAAATTTAAATTTGGGTTAGAAGTTAATGAACTTTTTCAAATTCTATTAATTATGGGATATAGTATCAAATTGACTTAAAATTAACACTAGTTCGAATTCCAATTCGAGTATTCATATCCAACTAATCGGAAGAAAGCTCAAACTGAAGTGGATTCGGGGTAAGGTTTGGGCCGAAACGTCATCGTAACGATGTTGATACAGTCGGCATAAGGCAAAGGAATCAATCCCTATGGCCAATTGATATATGCTTTTCCCATTGTTTGATCATTTCAAAGTTCTGCAACTTTTCATCGTCTCACCCAATCAAAGGAAGTATATGACAACACAAAAACACCAAGACACATGCTTACAACACTAAACCTTCAGTTTCAGTATTTTACCTTCTTTACACAAAATCAGAAGAAGAACAAAGTGAAATGAATCATCTACTTGTGAAAAGATTAACAATTTATTCAACAGCTGCTTGTTCTTTCTTGTGCAGCTCTCCACTGTGTGATGGATCCTTCTTGTTGTGCCCTTCAACACCAGCCGATGTCTCTTTTGTAGCTTCTTTTGGAGTCTCCCTCTTATGGCTTTCACCACCAACCGACGGTTCCTTCTTGTGGGTGTGAGTGCTTCTTCTTCTGATGATTATGTCCCCGAATCTGCGAAGCAACGCTTTCTTCTTCCTGGAATTCCTCTCGCCCTCCAAGTCATCCATATGAATATGATCATCATCCTCTGGATTCACTACCTCCACATCTTCTATGAACGTAGATGATGACCTTCTCCGATGGTGAGTTGCAGGAACTGGTGATTCTACTTGATCAAGTATCGATCCTTTTAGCGGGTTGGAGTTTGCAGAATCATCGTCTTCTTCGCTGTCTTCATGTTTATCATGAAGTTTGTGATCTTCGTGCTTGGGAATTATCAGCTCCTTGAGATGGAGATTGCAAGTGTTGCTCAGTTTTTTGCCATCTTTCTGATCTTTTGCTTCTTCTGATTTAAACTCCTTTCCTGTTACTTCACCGAGCATACGGTTCAGGTCTTTGATGGTTTCGAGTGCATTGGCCTCGTTGATCCTCAGGTTTTCGTTCTCTCGAGTAATGAAAATCAAAGCGTCGTCTTTCTCTGCTAGAATGTCCTTAAGTTGGGAATTCTCAGCTCGAGCAATTCCTGCAGCTTCCTTGGCAACACTAGCTTCGTTCAGGGCCTGTTTCAGGATGTCTCGCAGCTTGTTGTTCTCTTGTTTTGCTGTCTTGTTCAGGTTCTCAGCTTCTGTAAGCGAGTTCAGGAGTTTCCTGTTCTCTTCCAGGGCAGCAACCTTCTCATCTTCTGCACTTTTTATGCAATCCACAAAGCCTGTTTCTTTAGCATTCCAGGCCAAAAGTGACTCCTCGGCCTCAATTCTCAACCTCTCAGCTGTGTTTCTGTATATATCTGCTTCTTTTCTTGCTTCACTCAATAGAGAATCGTGCTTGTCCTCCATTTCCTTTATCTTCTCCTTCAATTCCTCTTCCTCCTTTCTGTATCTTTCAACTTCTTTTTCTGTGACCATTAGCTTTTCCTTCTTTTGGGTCAATTCTGTTGCAACTTCCTTCAGAGCTATTGCCAAATCATCCATTGCCTTCTTACTATTCTCTTCTGCTTTAGTAGCTTGCTTCGCTTCATTTCTAAGAGATTGCATCTCCTCATGCAGGCTCTTGAACTTCATCTCAGATTGCTTCTCAGCCTCCTGGAAACGTGCCAGGTTCACACTCGCCTTGTCAAGCTCAGACTTAACCCTCTCCAATTCTTCTTTCAACGAAACCTGATGTTCCTCAACTGTTCCAGGTGATGAACCCTCCAATTTGTTAATCTTTTCTTGCAGGGAAGAGATCTGCATCTTTGATTCTTCAAGGGATATCTTAGCTTCCTCAAGCTGATGTGTTTGAGAAGCGAATGAATCCAACATTTTCGTTTCAATCTCCTTCTTTGTTGATAGTTCCGTCTCCAGTTCTTGTAACCTTATCTGGCTTTCTGATAATAACTTCATCATCTTAGCCTCTGAAGATCGAACTTTACTCAGCTCTTCATTCATCGTGAGCAAAGAATCGTTACTCTGCACCAATTTGGACTCTAGCTCTTTCGCCTTGCTCAGTTCAACCTTCAAAGATGCCATAGTACTGTCTTTGATCCGCAACTCTTCCTGGGATTTTGACAGGGACTCCATTACCGAATTGAGCTCTGTAAAAACATCAGCAACCTTACCGCCGTTCATGGCTTCTGTCAGCCTCGCGTTGGCCTCATTCGCTATTTCCTTCATCTCCTTCAGCTCATCTCGCGCTCTGTCTCTCTCTCTTTCCGCTGTCTTCAACCTCTCCATCGCATCCATCAACTCTTCTTCTGGTTTCCCTGCTGCTTGTTGCTGCATCTCTTTTAAGAGATATGCCTGAAACCAAGTTGAAGAACTTATCGTTAAATCTAACGAAACCAGAATCAAACCCTTCTTCCCAAATAGAATCATAAATTTTCTAACATTGATTATTTTGCAGGAAACCCACAAATTGTCGAAGAAAGATTACAAAAAGATTAAAACACAGCCAAAGGGCTTATACAGAAGAGGATCATTACCGCGGATCAAGAACAGATGATTATGAACAGACTTTTGTTGTTGGATACCTCCACTGCTATTATGATCCAGAGAATGGACCCAGGAAAAGATAAGAATTTTGCAGACCCAGATCAGAAATTGAACACGTAACGTCAAAGATCAATGATAAATGTCTAGGTCAAAAGAGAAAATGACAGTTTGGAATGAACCAAAGTTTCTTAAACGGGAAGAATCAGTGTTTCATGGGCAAGACACAGAGAGAACAGAGGAAAACAGAAACAGCCTAGATTTGGATAACACTTTTTGAGTTTATTCCTCGTACAAGCACCTCCCTCTATCTTTGGAAAAAACATTATTCAAAAATAGGGACAAGCCATTGATTGAGAAATTCATAGACATAAGAGAGGAGCAAGTAACGTTTGAGTTCCAACGAGAGAGAAGGGGGTTTGGTTTTTGGTGCATCCGAGAATGTCCGAAGTTGGCGGGTTTCCCACTAAGCCAATAGACAACAACTTCAGATGTTCAGATGGGCGGCTAAAATTATGTTTTTTTTTTTTGGTTATAGTATTTTGTCTTATCTCTTAATTGTTTAGTTAATTTATTTCTTTAATTAATTAATTTTGCTTTAGATTGTTGATTGGTATTTGGAGACTCTTCCGACAATGAATCTTTCTCATTTCTTGGTGTTTAAGTTAAAACAGGAATTACCGAATTAGTTTGGGTGCAAAGTTGACTATTGGAAAAAAAAGTTTGACTACTGTTTGTTCAAATAATTATCCATAAAGAAAAGATGTGAATTTTCAAAAGTAAAAAAAAAAGATTATTCAACTTAAAATAAGTGATTATTTTAATTTATTAATTCATTCAAAGTAAACTTATGATATTGTTTTGATTTGATTTTATAAGACATTTTTTTATTTATAGTAAAATATAAAACAAACTTGACGTTTCGAAATGTTCAAGTTATACATCAATATTTTCTGAAAACATTTGAAACAAGCATTTAACTCTTAAATGCCCGGTCAATTATTTTTAAAATAAAAAGTAAGCCTCTATAATTATAGATCCCCTTTCCAATTAATTTTAAAAAAAATTATGTGAAAAAAAAAACTGATTTTTTGTGCTTTCTAATTAATTTTAAAAAATTTATGTAAAAAAATATTTAAAAAAAATATAAAAATAATATGTCAATATTAATATATCATTCAACTCCTTTTCTAATTAATTTTTAAAAAATTATGTGAAGGGACTCATTTTTTCTCCTTTCTAATTAATTTTTAAAAGAATTATGTAAGAAAACTCATTTTTTGTTAAAAATATAAAAATAATGTCAATATTAATGTCATTTAACTGACACCATGAGTCTATCAATTAGGCTCAAAATTAAGTAAAATAATATTGTTTTACTTAAAAAGTTAGATCAAATAAGCCTAAACATAAACTGTTATAAAAAAAACTATTTTATATTTTTAATTATAAAAAATTATTTTCATTGCCATCCCTATTCATCAAGGATCAATTACAACACTTCAAAAATACACTTTTTTTTAGAAGAACAAACATACTAAGGTACTAAGTGAAGAAAGAAAACCCCATGCAGGTTTTGATACCAATGGACGCCTAGTTCTAGAGACTTGACCTGATTGGCTAACCAATTCCCGGTGAATATGCCTAGACTTCACTATCCATTCGATCTAAGTTTTAGGTTATTAGAGTCTAATCAAAATAAGCGATGTTCCTGGGACATTCGGCCATTCCAAAATCTTGCTAAAAGCTTAATCCAGGCCTGACAATATCCCATCCGGAACTGTGTTACTATTTAATACGCCTCTTTGATCAAAGTTGTCAGAACTGTCAGAATAAAGAAAATTCTACCGTTTGGTACATATGACTAGTCTTGCCGACCACGCGTGAAGAGGAACGACCAATCCAGCCATCAAGACAGTTGCCAAACTTTAGTCAGATCAAATAAAAAGTACCAAGTACAATATACACGAGAAAGTTCAACATACTAAACTAGATTAGATCCGAATGATAAGCTGTGTTCAGTACCGGGTGGTACCAGATGTCACAAGAACAGTTTTGAGACGAATATACTCGCTTCAAATCCCATTGAAGCCAAACAAACACCACCTCACGACCCATCTTCCCAACAACAATCTAATTAGCCAAGAACCTATTTATCCACCTAATCAAGCTTATCATGACGTAAGAACATGTCTAAAAACCACTTTGATCATCCACAGCTTAAGCACGCTCGCCCCTGATCCGCCTAGCCAATTGGATATCCTTTGGCATAATTGTGACACGCTTGGCGTGAATAGCACAGAGATTGGTGTCCTCAAATAGACCTACAAGGTATGCCTCCGCAGCCTCCTGAAGTGCAAGCACAGCATGACTCTGGAAACGCAGATCGGTCTGCCAACAGAAAGATTCCCCAATAAGACATCCTGAAGATAACACAACTTACACCAAGTATATAATGAACACAAACAACAATCATACCTTGAAGTCTTGAGCAATTTCACGGACAAGCCTCTGGAAAGGGAGCTTCCTAATCAAAAGCTCTGTACTCTTCTGATACTTACGAATTTCACTGCACAACATCAAGAAGCAAGGTCAGGAGAAAAAAAAATTGTTTCTTCGCTTGAAAAGGGCAAATACAGACGGGAATGAAGATTTAACTCACCGAAGAGCGACAGTTCCAGGGCGGTAACGATGAGGCTTCTTGACTCCACCAGTGGTTGGAGCAGACTTACGAGCTGCCTGGTAACATTAAAAAAAATTCATAAACAAAAAGATTAAAAAAAGCCATAATGTAAACACTGAAGAGAGAAAGATCAAATTGTTAGTAAACCTTGGTGGCGAGCTGCTTCCTTGGAGCCTTTCCTCCAGTAGATTTACGGGCAGTTTGCTTGGTACGGGCCATCTGCACCCAAAAACAAAACCAAAATAACTAAACTTTGAATCCTCACATGCACATCATAAAATAGATACGAAGAGCCGCAACAACCCAACGATAACCGACATCTCAGAATAAACAATCAACACTCAAACCCGTACAATCATGCCAAATCAGACCATAAACCCTAATTTCAAGACGATCCAGAAATTTCAAAACCCTAAGTGCCAAATTAAGCAAAGGTATCACGAATTTCAAAATCCCCAAACCTCGAAAGAGAGATAATTTCAAAACACAAATTAAGCTTCTACAACGAGAACCAGAACAATGAATGACGCAATCTTGTGAACCAACAAGCCCCAAATCCCTTACACACAAGTAACAATCTTCAAGAGAGAAACAAATTAATCAAACAGAGACCTAGTCGCAATCATTCTTGGCTATTCCAAAAAATCTGAACAAAATCTTAAAAAAAATAATTAAAAAGAACTATAGAATAAAGAGAATCAAAGAACATACCTCCAAATCGCTACAAGAATCTCTCTCTCTCTCTCTGTCCGTCTCTCTCTCTCTCTCTAGACAAAAGCTATAAAGTTTAGAAAAGGAAGGGGTCAATAGGCATATAAAGAAACCTAGTTTCACGATCCAACGGATAGGATTGACTGTCCTTGTGCTTTCTCATGTTGGTGATCGGACGGTTATAACAGTGTTAAGTTGTGTTTTTTATGGGACTGAATGAATGGCCGCGATGATATATTATAGGAAGGTTGCGGATCGTGAGGGCTTAATACGTGAATCCGATTGGTCGATGAATGTTAAGATTTCAATCTTAAAACTAGAATTAGCAACATTACAAGATAAGGTGGAGGTCAATTGGTAAGGAACTTTTCTGATTTAAATAAAGTTGCGGATTTAAATTCTCCTCATGTAATTTTTAAAATTTAAAGTTAGAGTTTTACCTTTCACAAAAAACCTATCCTGTTTAAGTAGGGATGGCAACGGGGCGGGTATGCCATCCCCCGTACCCGCCCCATGAAC
>JAJMLV010000228.1:70748050-70759072 GCA_027123465.1 Erythroxylum coca | reverse complement strand
ACTGAATTTAACATAAAAGAAACGAGTAAACAGAGATTATAACGAGTAAACGGGTAAACGAGTATGGAGGGTAATATCCTCATACCCGCCCCAATATCTGACGAGTATTTTTGCTAACCCTCCATACTCGTCCTACGGGTAAAAATTTACTCCTCATATCTGCCATCGTTCAAGTAATTTTATCAGATACCTATCAAATTTGGATACAATTACCATCCCTATATTTAAGTAAGAATTAATCTAAATATAAACGATTTAAAAGTATCTCTTTATAATCTACACCTTCTTAGGATATCTTATAAGCAGGGAAAAAAAAAAGCAACGTTATCTTTGACCGATCTAATAAAGTCAATACAGACAACTCGCGCATAGTAACGTTACTTCTAATTTTAATAATCCTGTTATGTTTGTCTCCTTTTTTTTTTTCAGAGAGGGCTAGTGAGCCCGGCCAGTCAAAGTCAATGAGTTGGGCCGGGTAGAACTAGTCTCGGGTCAACTTTTGATTTGAGCTGCGTCACTTAAAAAGATATCGTTTTATTAAAAATAATATTATTTTTATATCTAAATTTAAAATTCTTTTTGACTATTTTAAATTAGTCTGAGTCAAACTTAAATTAGGTTGTCTTTAATGAGGCTCGGATCCGAGTTTCAACCCGTTGCTTAACTCTTGATCAGACCTCGAATCGGACTCAAACTTAACCGAGTCTAACCCAACTGATTGTCTTTCTTGTTTATGTTATTGTAATATTTTGTATAGAGTGATAAGTGTAATGTTCATGTGATTTTAGTTGTGAGGTGTTGTTTGTGTAACTTTAATACACATGTTTTCAAACTAAAATCTTTTTAGATTCTTATTAATAAAAGCTTTACTAATAAAAGCTCACCCAAACTGACCCTTAGTTGAGGTTATGTTGAATTGATGAAATGAAAGGACTTAAAGAGTCATTTATTAGTAATTAAGCTTAATAGGAAATTTATTGAATACTCTAAAATAATCATTAATTTATATAAATAATAATTTAAAAGTACATATTTTTATTAATTTAAATTGGTTACTTTTAAACAAATTCCCAAAGATTTCAATTAACATTTTATAAATTTTCAATTAACATTTTGTATTTTCACGACTTTTGTTAATATTCAAAACTATTAGCGAGATAAAATATTTAAAAACTTATGAAGTTTGCTCTAAACAAATATAGAAAATTTCAATTATATGATAATTTTATTAATTTCACACTAATAAATATCGGTTGCTATGATAATTTTATTAATTTCACACTAATAAATATCGGTTGCTTCCTTCATATCCTTTAAATTATTTATTAAATCACTTTAGTGTCTTTTGTATAAAAGCAAATAACATTAACTTTTTTAAAAAATAAATAATTAACAAATATTCCATAAAAATAAGGACAGCACTTAATTTCTTACATCACATCAAATAATTTTAATTTTAAAAATAAATAATGAAAAAATATTTCATTAAAAAAAGGATAATACTTTGATTTAAGATAAATTTCACATAAAAGGACAATAAATCAAATTAAACCCACTTAACCTCTTAATTTTATAGTCCATGCTTAATTCTTCAATCTCCAATTAAGATTAGAATAACAATAATTTTATAAATTATATCAAAACAATATCATTTTATCAAAATGAGAATGATTCAACCAAATTTACAGATAGATCAATTCAAATATAGCCTGTCATTAAACAATAAGTTTGGTACCCCTACTCTCAAACAAAGTTTGAAATAGGCTAATATAAACTGATTTTATTTATAGCAATTATCAACACAATATTAATGATTAAAAAAATTAATCGATTTAACTGTAAAAATTTTGAACCTACTAATATTTTAGTTTATTAATTGATCGATTAATTTAGTAAAATAATTAATTTTTATTATTTATTAATTTTTTCAATTAAACTTTAAATTCAAGCTTCAAATTTTTTTAATAGATAAAAGCAATATCTTTGAATTATATTTTAAATGTTTTCATTTTATTTATGATATCAATTAAACTTTTTAAATCTTAAAAATATCTTATCAATTTAACATTTAGTTCAGTTTTTAAAACATTGCAAAATATAGCATAAATTTGGAAGATTATGTACATAAAGTTCATAAATATTAAAAAGGCACCTGAATCAAATTAGTAAATTAGATAATAGTAACAAAAATGAAAATAAATATAATAAGAAATGAGAATAGATACAATCATTGTAACTATAATGATTGATTAGAATGAAAGGAAAATTATTATTATCATTAATAATAATTAGCTTATTAAAAATATTGAGAAATAAACATTTTTTAACATATTTAATTAATTATATTATAATCAACTAATTATATTAATTTAAAAAATTAAAAAAAATGAAGAGAGCGTCTTTAAAGAATAATTAGCATTCCTCTCTACTGAAAGCCAAGAGTATCAAGCAATACCTAATGGTATAAGTTGGGTATCATAATATTGTCCCCGTAACAATAATATATAACCAACTCCTCCTTTTTTATTTCGTACCCATTGAAACCTTTCCAATCTCATCATTCATGCGCCCTAAATACCATTAAGCCTTATGGTGAAAAGAGGTGGTCCCCAGGCCGATTCACGAATAAAGATGGCCTAGTAGGCAAAAGCATATTCCCCACCACCTGGAGTAAAGGTCAACGGGGCTTTCAAGGCATTCGAGAGGGCTCAAATTATAAGAAAAATGAAAAATAAGTGAACAATAGAATCTACCTTGGAGGTATATCTCAGTACTAATTTACACCCTCTTTCAGCTACTTCTCCATCACAATATGTAACGTGGCCGACAAAAATCCCGTTTGACTACCTAATTTTCTATGGCTAAAATATGACATTAAAAAAAAAAGAAAAAGAAATCAGCACTGCTTACCAGGAACCAAACATCTTAAACACAATATATACCAATAAAGCACCCCCAAGAAGTAAGAAATATGCAACTGTACTCGTGTGTATCTGCAAGTCATCAAGCATCCAACAAACCGAAACGGCAAGTCGCTGAATGATTTCGATGGTCACAACTAGCGAGTCAATGGGACTGCACCGTCGATGCATTATTGCTCTATTTAGTATTTACCAGGTTTAATTGCATCTCAGACTATAATCCTCTGGATGGCCCTATAATCAAGCTGTTTTGATTATAGAAATGAGTTAATCAACTGACTTTAGCGCCTGATCAGCAAATTTACCTTTCCGTTCACTGACCACCTGCGGCTTGAATTTACTTGTCAGACTGAAAATCGTCTGCAACCTTAAGGTGATTTGCAAGCTTGAGTACAGCAGATTGCACGATTTCAGAACTTGGAGAGACAGAACTTGGAAAATGGGGTAGGCAAGCGGGTAGACATTCTTCATCGTCCTTCGAAAGGTAGAATAGCGAGAGCACACATCGGCAGAATATGAACCTACGCACAAAATGAAGAATGTTTGCTGCTCAGTCGGTGGGAATCAGACCCAGAAATGAAGAAGAAATAAGATATTAGAGGTTTGAGTTTTCATCATCATAAATCGTGTCTGTTGAGGCAATGTAAAGATTGAGATGATTACACACACAATAACTATTTTACCTACTACGATGTTAGACATTGTTAAATGAGCAACTGCATTAATTATTTAGAAAGGGTATACCTTAGAATAAGCCGTCTAAGAAGTGGATCAGACAGTACTTGCCCCCAAACCAGATCCAGGTTTTTTGATGTAGAGAGTATTACCTCCCATTCAGAAAAGGCCGTTGCAAGAATCTCCTCAGCCATTTTATACAGATCCTAAAACCAGAATTCTTACAGCAATTAGAAAACAAACAGATAAAGACATTAGTTATAAAACCGAAAATGTCATCAAATAAACTTACCGTGTCATCATGAGGAAACGTGAGGTCAACCATTTGACAGAATGCTTGCAGAGGAGCAGTCAAGAAAAACGTAAACTGACTTCCATGATGTGTTGTACCAACATTAGATGGTTCTTTGAACACTGATCTAACAGGTGAGAGCAGCAAAGCAGCTGTCTCTCCTCTTTCCGCACCATGTAAAACCTGAAATCACCCAGAATTTACCTGTGAGCAAGAATCGCGCAATATTAACCTCCTTTTATACACTAAGATGTACTAGTGATATAAAACCGTTGATCAAAGAGTCAAATTGTTTAGGCATGAAAATCCATGGTTATATGTGCACAACATATTCGTCTCATAACTAATCACTAAATACATTAGAGAGTAATGAACTTAATCAAACTCTAAAAGAGAGGAGATTGCTTCCAGTTGGAATAAACTCGTATTGCTGCCATGAAACTCCAAAATACATCAACTCTTGTCTAACAAGTTATCCACAATCATGAGGTATGACAAACCTGCCTTGAATGCGTGGCTGCTGTCACTATCAATAATTAAGAAAAGTGGCCTTCGAGTGAATGGAATAATATCCCCAGGGTAGAGTACATTTGGACCTGAACATGGGAAAGGAGATGATGTAATAAATAGAATGAGCAGGGTAAGGAGGCAACATAAGATGATAATGTGAATTGCTCTCGAGTTTTAGTGATGAGTAAACATTTGGGAGTGTGTAACAAATAAAGGAATATAGCTACTTACCTCCATTTCCTTTTGGACCTAGTGACAAATAGTTGCCATAATAATCACTTGAGTTTACTTTGCCATTCATAGGGGATTCAGACATAGAGACATTCTTTTCAATTGACGAACTAGATACAGCACTGTTTCTTGAAGATCTCAGTGATCCTCCAGAGCTTTCCCCTTGGGAAGCATGATTTAATCCACCCTTCCCTACATTCATGATCCAACACAAACATTGATTCCAGCGTGAATAAAGACAATCATCAGTTAAAAGATTGCAGGCCCAAAAGTTAGGCTAAAGTTACCAGAGGCTGCTATATATAGTAACATGATGCTCTCCGGAGGAAGCGACTCAGAAATTGTCGCCAGCACCTGCCAACATTTAATCAAAACATCAACGCTATGGGTTACACATCTAAAATGAAAAGGGCATAAGAAATTAATAACAAAATGCTCAATGTTCAAGAGTTATGGAACAAACGCTATAGGTGGCAACATTCTGTATATAGCCCGTATCTGTTCCAAGGTTTTGTTCTAACATCAGTAACATGGTTGTGCCATCCCTTTAGTTGTTGGGTACTCATACCTTTTCGGTGCAGACGTTAAAAAATTCTTACCTTCAAAGTTGCATGGTTGTCCATGTACATGAGTAAAATACATATAATTTGTCCCAAGGCTTTGCTAAATTCAAGTTAGGTCACTACTGATATGCAGAAAATGATTTTCAAGAACAATGACATTTTTATACAAGGTAAATATACCAAAATCAATAAGATAAGATATTAAAACTAACCGCTAGCAAGTGCATGACAGAAGGACGATAAAGAACAGCTTTCCTAGGATTTTGAGGTAAATTTGGATCAGTCAAATTCGCAGCCAGATTCATATCAATTAATCCAGAAGCTCCAGAATGATCTATTACTGTGCCGTTCTGTTTTGGTTCAACCACATGATTTTGGAAGCTTGATTCTACTGGATGCTTTTGGTTGAAAGATCCACTTGGCTCCCATTCCAGGCATTGCATCATTCTGTAAGTGTCCAAAGTAAGTTCTGCAAATTTCACCTAGAAAAGAAAAAAGTGGCAGAAAATACAAATTTATATAAGCAGGATAGTTCCAATAGATTATCAATCATAATATATCAACCAAATGACACTCATTCTTACTTCATTTCGGTGATAGCTTGTAAGCACAGCATCTTGAAATTTTAGAACTTGTGTTGCATGGAAACGAGCCACATAAGGACGAGAAGCTGGATGTGAATCATATAGGCCACTATAACGAAATGGCCTGCTATTTGTAAAAGCGCTATCAACTTCCATAAAACGTATTATTTCATGGACCACCAGCTTCCATTCTTTGAAATTCGTCCCCTGACAGGAAATAACATGAATACCCAAGACGAGGTAAGTACCAACTGGAAGTTCTAAACGATGTTTAAACCATTGTAGTAAGGACGCTTGACTTACCTTGTTGACCACAAAAGTACCTAATCCAACAAACAGAACTACACAAGCCATGGGAAGTCATATCTCACGAGAATAATGAAAAGGAACAAGACTAGTTCAAGTACCTTTAGTAAAGTACCTTTCAGGCTTGCATCTAAAAAGTTAAGTAATTCATTACTCAGCTTCTCTATGATACGTATTCTGAATTTCCAGTTTTTTGCCTTGAAGATGGCTCTAGAGATTCAGTTTCCTATAAATAATGGTCATCTAGTCCTTGGGCTCAGAAAAAAATCAAATTACAGCAAACCAATTTGCAATGGAACAACACAGCTCCTCTATCGTTACTTCTCTCCATTCTTCTATTTCTATTTATTTTTAGGCTATGTTTGGTTGGAGGTTTATTAATGAAATAGAATGGAATGAAATATTATTCCGTCGTTTTGAGAGGAGGGTTTATAATAGAATGAAATGAAATCAAATGGAAAAAAAGGGTTTCATATTACATCTTATTCCATCCTAAACATTAAAAATAAAAAAAAACCCTGATTTGGGAGATTTAAGATTAAATGTAAAATGATTAACAATTTTACACTATATTATATTATAAACCCTTCATCCAAATAATATTTCACAATATTACATTATGAACCCTTCCATCCTTCCCAAACAATAATTTTCTAATATTATATCTATTTACATTTCATTCTATTATAAATCATTCCATTCTATTCCATTAAAAATTTTATGTCCAACCAAACATAGCCGTAAGTAATGAGAAGATTCCCGTCCAATCAGTCAACATTAATTAAATTACAACAAGAATTATCACCTTGATGACATGCCTACACAACTACTAATCCTGTCTATACCATGCTCACTTAAACACATGATGCATGTAACAAAACAACTGCAGGCTCGTATCCAAGTTTAGTCTACCAGAATATCATAACTATGCCACACCAAACTTCGCCTCCTATGTAATAGCCCTAAAAAACAGAAGCCACAAAAAGTGATATCTTCTTCAATCGGAAAACTATCTAAAGCAGCTGAACCACTAAAAGTTCCCAAAACATGAGGTACTTTAGCGGAGTTCCACGGCTAAGTAGTGTCCTCAAAAAGAAAACAGAAAGACGAACTCTGAAAACCAACAAAACAAGGAAAAAGAGACAAAAGCTATTCCAGCCAAGTCTACCAAACCAAGGTTACGTTATGCAAATGAAGAACAGACGAAGGGAAAAAAAAAAAACTCACTCTGAAATTTGATTTGCTATCATCAACGAGAGCTCGAAACCTCTCAACAAGCGCTCGAACCATCTCCGTCCGGTTCAAAATCAAAGAAACAAGCAAAAACCGCGCGTAAAATCTCAACTCCTTAAATCTCACACCTACATCCTTTGCTTTGGCTCCTTCGAAGTACCTCCTGTGCAAAATCGCCTCGTAGAACACGTACGCAGCCACCAAGAACCTCATCTCACTCGTCCTCATATACTGGTTAAAGTAGAGCTGGCCGATCCGGCCCGCGATTTCCCCGATTTCCCACCGGTTCAGACCGCAAGCAACCAGCTCCGACCGGTTCTCCTGCTGGTACTTCCACAGCCTCATGTAGGCCTTGAAAACTTTCTGGAAGTAGCGATCCTGACCGCGTCCGTACTGCGGAATGTCTCGGACGCGCACGAACTTCCGGTCCGCGCTCTCCACCAGGGCACGGAAAGTCTGCGACACGGTGTCGCTGCCAGCCGCCATGGAGTTGCGTATTTAACGGAGACGGCGGTCGTCGGTGGTTGACATAGGAAAATAAACGGAGACAGAGAAGAAGAGAGAGAGAGAGAGAGCGAAATGGAAGGTAACAGAAGTTGCACGGAGTCAAGAGTGGTACGCGGGAGTGCGCGGGGACATGTAAACTGATTTTTCTAGGGAGAAGCTGGAGCTGGAGCTGTGATCATGTGCTTTTGAAGAGATGATGCTGTTTGGCTTATGACCGTTGGATTTGGTGATGATAGGAATTGGATTTGACGTGGGTCCAACTTTATCCCCTCATATTTTTAACGGGACCATTCCAAGTTACTTTTAGTTATAATTGTAAGCTTATATACTTTCTTTTCATGGAAATTTTTTATTTTTAAAAAATCTAAATTTCAAACATGTAAATTATATTCGCAATAATTTTAAGAGATTTTGGTATATAAAAATATAATTATTATGCATTACTTTACTCAAAATTATATCATAACATTATAATTATATGGTAATTAATTGTTTTAATATTAAATTTGTCTCTATTTTATTAAATAATTTATTTGATATACACAAATTTATATAATAGTTCAGTTATTATAAAATTTATTGAATATATATCTTGAATAACAATACATAGTATAAATTTCGCTGATACGTAAAATATAAAAACATCCAATAGTCCCGAGTCTTACTACTAATTAATGGAGATGTTGTTTCTAAATAATTCACATTAAAAAAAAAAGAGAGAGACTAAGATAGAGAAAAAGAGAGAGAATAAATAAATAATAATAATAAAACAAATATATGATTTAATTTGAATCTGCAATTTTTATTAGTAAAAATACATTTTTATCCTCAAAGTTTATAATATAATATAATTAAAAAATTAGTTACATGATAATAGAACTTATTTTTATTAAAAATATATAAATATTATCACATTAGTGCTGACATATTATTAATTGATAAAAAAATTAATCTCATTAAATTTTTTTTATCTATTTAAGTTTTATTTTGAACATTTTTAAAATATTATAATTTAATTTAAATATTTCTAAATATTAAAATTTAAGTTATATTTTACATATTCAAATTTGACCTTTAATAAGCCTTATTTAGTTGAGGGGGTTTGGATCAAAAACCCCTTAATCAAGACCGTGCCAATGCAACTTGTTCCTGCCAGAACAGCTGTTTCATGATCCTTCATGGTACTGTCCGGTCAATTATGTGTGGGCCGCGTGATTAAACCTTATTTCTTGTCTTTACATATTTCAGCGTGTTACTGTATATCAATTTCTTCAGACTTCAACGTTACACAAAAAACTGAAAAAGTAAAACATGTCCAAATGCGGACACTGTGCGTGGAACCAACAACACAGGTCCATTCGGACAAGTTATGATGTTTCCTGTTCAGTCATTTTGTTTTCTTATGATTGTAAGTTTTCAAAGGTGTTGACCTTTATAAAAAGGGAAAGAAGGAAAAGCCAGCCAATATGTGAAGATTACAGATACCATATGTTCCTTGCCTCGATTCAAACATCTACTTTATATATAATAATTAATTATATCTAAGTATAAACCCAATTCGAAATTATATATAAATACTAAAATTGTTAATAATTTGATCTTTTAAGGTAAAAATTAAATCAACACATATGAATAATACAATAAAAAAATTATAACCGTTATTTTGAGTATGTATTTAATAAATTTCTTGATACAGGTACTAGATTAAATAATATATTTTAAATAAACTAATTAACAAATTAACGACTAAAAATCAAATAACGAAATTAATTCAAGTACGACGTAATTTTGAGTTACGTCTTTAAAATCCGAATCCAAATTTCAAACATTTTGAAATACTTGAAGAATCTTTCGTACCATTTAGAATTGACACTTATGTGCAATATCAACTTAAAGTTAGAGGACAAATTTTGAATTAATTACGGGGTCGTCAAAACGTGGGATCATAATTGAAAAGAACTCAACTCAAAGTTCTACATAAATACTAAAAATGAGTGATAACTCAACTCAAAGTTCTACATAAACACTAAAAATGAGTGACAATTTGATTTTTAGGTAAAAAAATTAATACATATAAGTAAAATAAAAAATTGATCATTATTTTGAAGATATATTTAGTAAATTTCCTTTTGCAAGTAATAAATTAAATTATATGTTATCATTGAATTATTTAACAAATTAACAACTAAAGCCAAACAACAGAATTAATTCAACTAATTAATAGTAAATTCAACGTGTTAACGAAAACAAACAAACAAAGAACAACGCAAGAAGGACACTAGAGAGATTTCGCATAAGGACATAACAGACACTTTAGTGCTAGCTAGACTTTACAAATTTATTGTAACATAATGAATCTCAAGCCTCTATTTTATTATGTACTTCATAACAAGTGTATAAATGTGTATATGAGCAAATAATAAAAGAACATACGATTTGTTGGGCCCGGGTCCCGCACACGTCCAAATCCCCGAGGGCGGGCCCCTCGGGTCGCGCCGGCGTCGGGCGCGCCAAATACCGTCGGACCCGATCCCAACATTTATACGCATACATATACATATGCATAATTCGTACACACATACATTTTCATAACATTCACATCTATCAATCAAAGACCCCATAATCACGGGGATTTCATACCATTGCAAAGTTAAAGGAAGTTCAACAAATATTCTCAATTGTAGCAGAACACAAATAACATTTAAATCCAAAATACATGAAATAAGTATGCTCCATGATAGTATGTTCGGAGGGCCAACAAAATACGAACTTAATACAAAGCTCCTAATTTGCCCGAAGTTTCCGATGCCGCGCAAAGTCAATGATCGTCCTGATCTGCACCTGAGGAGGGAAAGGAATGGGTTGAGCTACACAGCTCAGTGGCTAATATAATTATAGCAATCGGCAATTAGCACAAATCCCAACGTATGAATGTATATATATTATACCTATATAAACATCGATTCAAGCACTCACAGGTTAATCAAGCAATGTTCGCAATCAATAATTAATTCAATTTATAATGATATCACAAAGATGCTTCACACAATGAACAATTCACACAAGCGCACATCACAATGGCTCGAGGGTCCCATGGAAACAAAAGGGAGAAACCGAAGTTTAACCCTGAACGAAATGAGTCCATTCGGAGCTCATATGCCACAAGCGGGCAGCCGGGAGAAGGCTCTTGTCTACGTGCA
>JAJMLV010000228.1:70693390-70704914 GCA_027123465.1 Erythroxylum coca | reverse complement strand
AGTTTAAACATGACAATCATGGTGAATGATGAGAGTTTGAGTTTGTAATGATTTATTTGAGTTAAATTTTGGGAGTTTGATGAACCCAAAGTGGTAAATGGATGTTTTAGGAGTGTGATTGCATTAGAAGAAGTGAATTTGTGAAGATTATAAGTGTATATGATGTTAGACTGGATGTAGGAAGCATTGGAGACGGTTTGGAGGGGTTTTGGGAACCCCCATGTCCGTTTAACAGACTTTAGGTCTGCTTAATGGACCTTTACGGGTCAAAAAGGACCCTTAGCATCGCCCATGTCCGTTTAATGGACTTTCTCGGGTGAGAAAGTGCATTTTGGCCCGACAATGTCCGTTAAACGGACATTCACAGGTCAGCTTTAGTAAATCGATATATTTGACCATGTTAGACGCAGAATCTGACTTTGTGGTCTTCATAAAAGTTCTAGATCTCGACGTTTTCTTTCCAATGGTCCAACGAAACAAATATGACATTTTTCGTGAAACTTATGACAATCGCGCCAAGATAGGTACAAATTGGTTGAGGGTATGAACATGTTAAATTCTTTTGATCATAACTCCCTCGTTAGGCCTCCAAATGAAGTGATTTTTTAAGCGATAAATTCCTAAGAAATGTATTTATCTCTCCATAAAATTTGTTAGCTTTTGGTTTTGAAATGAAAAAGTTTGATTGTAAAAAATTGAGAGGCCAGTTTAGAGAGCATGATTGAGGTTTAAACACGCTTTGAAATTTTAAGCATATCTTGAGATATATAGCTCCGATTGAGGTAATTCTTGCTTCAAGACAAAATAGAGGCTTAGAGATATGATTTCTTTGAAGAAGGCAAACTGAAATTCTTGTTTGAAGATTTCCAAATTCTGTTCAAAATAGGAGAAATGAGTTTGAGCATGGTGACTAATTTTATGTGGGCAAGCCATTGAACAAATTGTGAGGGAAATTATTGGGATTTTATGAGAATGAAGATGAATCGATGATGGTCAAGGTTTAAGACATCCGAAGTTGGGCTCCGCAAGTGAGGTCCAACAGATGTGGTATCAGAGCAAGCTCAAGTTTCATGATTTCGCAAGAGTTGGATTCCGGAAACAAACGGGACCCAACACATGCTCTTTTCAAGTCATTGTTGTATTGAGTCTACTAAGTAATGTTTTTTTAGAAAGCATGCTTTAATTATATGATCATAATATCCACAAATGAAATTTCTCACATTGAAAAATATACATGTTTAGGTCTTGATTGTTTGTGTAGGTGATATGAAATTATCCTTATGTGATAATGAAGCTCGGCAAAAGCCGTAACATATGCATACTCTTTTGATGATATTAAAGTCTATGATAATTGTAAGAATATGTCATGCTTTTATGTTTCCTTTTATGTTTCCATTGAGACCTATAAAATATAGATGGATGTTAAGGTAATCATCATCATCCAAATTTAAAACCAATGGTACCTTCATTGTCAAAGTCAATATTGAAGTTAAATTTAAGGAAATAAAACTATTTTTCTTCTAATTGTATTTAACTTTATGAAGAAGAATCCATCTTTGGTTTGGGAACTAGATATATGATCATTAGTTAGTGATATTAATAATTAACACATTTTAATAATTTTTATAAAATAATAGAAATATTATTTATGATAGTGATGATTACTTATGGTTACTAAATGATAACTTTTTTTTCTTTACAAATAATATTTGGTTTCATATTATAAGTATCCTAATCGCCTATCCACCTTCTTCCTTAATTAAGTACACAATATTTTGAACTACTTCAAATTTTATAGCTAAGAAGTCATTTTTATCATAACTATTACTTTAAATCCCTATTCAATATGCCAGTTAGAAAAAGGTAAACACCAATCACCCTTTTTTATGATGACAAACAATAATAGATTTATTTTTAAAATTCAAATAAGAAAGAGTTTCGAGAGGTACTGTAAACTTTACTTGCAATAATAATTAGAAGGAACTAGACTTCTAAAGAAGGGAGTCTATCTTTTGTTTATCACAGATTTAAACTTCATAAGTTCAACAATATTTCAACAAAGTATATCATCAAGGCAATATTGAAATCAAATGCAGAATATATGTTTTTCTCCTCTTTTGTCATTATAAAAAAGAAATAGAGGGAAAGAGTAAATAATGCATCAAACAATATCATTAGTATAAATAAGTCAAGTAGAAATCAAATAGCAACAGAGTTATTGAAAAGATATTCAAGGATTCTTTTGAGCAAAATCTGCATATCAAGAAGTTAATTTTGCATCATATCTATTTGTTCTTAATTGACTTGAATGCCCTTCAGCTGTTGTTAGAGGTTTGCAATATTTTCATCCTGAGGGGGGCAAGAGTTTGTTCGTATAGAGCAAGATCTAAGTTTTCTGCCAATTTATATCCAAATTGGTAAGGAATGGAAGGGGGAAACTTAGTCAGTACATACCAATTCATATTTACAAAAGAACTCCAAAATGGGTAAAAATCTTGGTAAGAAACATCCCATAAGGCAGACAATTGTTGGTATTCTTATAATTTCCCTTATCTACCATGAACTTTAAGATATCTACTGGAAGATTCATTTTGATCCCTTTTAGCAAATTATATACTATATAAATGTCTAGCAGTCTACACCTTTCAGCTAAGCTACTTTAGGAAAAAAATTAAAGTAGTTGATAATAATGCAAGGCATCGTGGTAGTAGTCTAATTGCCTACTCCAGGGTCTCCCATCTTGGGTGTTCTTAGCATGATAGTAGATGGTTTTGACAACTTCTACTAGCTCCAGTTCATCAACATCTCACTTATGATAGGGAAAAATAGTTCTCCCTGTAGAAAAATAGTTCTCCCTATAGGAGCTACGTCCATTATATCTCCTAAAATTTTTTCAGAAATTAAAATTTCACATTCATGTACCCATAAGACAATGGCTAGCTTTCCATCAATTTCCTCTGTACTCATGTGTGTGTAAATGTTTTGACTATCTTATCACAAATGATCTCATCTAATTTCAGAAAAATTTTCCCAACCAATGGCAACAAAGTAAGGAGAGATAGGGATACCTATGTCATCAAACATCATGGGAGGTAAGATCTACCCAAAAACCACCTTTATTTTCTTGTATTGCATTTTATAATGAACTTCATCTTCCATTGATTGGAATATTTTTAGTGGTATTGATGTCTTTCCTTTTTTGTGAAACTATTTTTATCTTCTTTTCCCTTTTCTTAGGAGTCATCTCTTCATGAAACAACTTATTTCTATCAATAGTTTCTTTAGTCACAAGTGTTTTTCCCATCTTTATTTCTTCCCTTTTTCTTTTTTTGGATTCTTCTTCCTCTTTCTTTTCAAGATCAGGGTTTTCTTTTTGTTCAAGTATTTTCTTAGCTTGCATTACAAGACTTCCTCTAGTTTGTGGTTATCTAATCAGCTGAGAATGTTTTTGATCTAAATCATCATCATTTATCACCCAGTGCACTTCTAATACTTTGAGCTTAGAGGAGATAGGTTCAGTAATATGAGCTTCACCATAGCTATCAGTAGAAGTTGGGGTTTTCTTTTGTCCTTTTGATCTAGTTTGTGCAATTGTAAGAGTGATGGGTAACTTCTATAAGACAAAAGTTGAAATGCAGAGAGTCAAAAGCACAACACTTCAGAGAACAATAAGGGTGAATAGAGGAGAGAAGTCTGTTTCTAGTATATTAAGCAATTCTTGAGCATTGATCTCGTGTGAAGATGAAGGATTGTACGCTAATACAGGAAGTGTGATCATTTGTTCATCTTTTGTCAGTCTCGTATAACCTCTTATTAGAACTTCGTGCACGTCTTTAAAAGCTAAAATGACAAAACAAAAGAAATTTGAGCACAACAACTGGCAACTACTATATATTCTACTTCGATTGTTGAAAGTGCTGTGTAATTTTGTGTCTTGCAAGACCAAGAAACTAAACATTCCCTAAGAAATTGACAGTGATCATAGGTGTTTTTTTAATTAACTTTATCATCAGTATAATCTATATCACAATAGACAACTATGTTAAAAGAATCAATTTTGGATACCATAAACTGAAATCTATAGTTTTGAGAAGGTATCAAAAGATCCTCTTGACTACTTGAAGGTGGTTTTCTTTGGGATGTGTTTCAAAGCATATGCAAAGACATACACTAAGCATAATTTTTGGTCTTGAGTTTGTAAGATATTGTAGTGATCCAATCATTCGTCTATACTTTTTTTCATTCATAGTCTTTCCTTCTTCATCCTTATCAAGTTTAATTCTAGTATACATAGGATTACCCAACAGTTTGAAATTCTCAAAATGACACTCTTGATAAGTTATAACTAATGAAGATCCCTTTTTTTTGTTTACCTTATTTGTAATCTAAGAAAGAAGGATAGTTCTCCTATCATGCTCATTTCAAACTCCCCATGCATTAATGCTAAGAATTCTTTACAAAAAGATTGAGTAATATTATATCATCAACATATATTTGCACTATGATAAACCATTCTCCTTTTTTTTAATGAACAAGGTTTTATTTACCTTTCCTTTTTCAAAATTATTCTCATATAGAAAATTACTTAACCTCTTATACTCTGCTCGAGGAGCCTATTTTGGAACATACAGGGCTTTGGTTAACTTAATCACTTTATTAGGATGATTTTCATCTTTCAAGCCTGGAAGATGCTTAACAAACACTTCTTCATTAATATATCCATTTATGAAAGCACTTTTGATTTCCATTTGGAACAATTTGAAGTTTCTATAACATGCGAAGGCAAGAAAAATTCTAATTGATTCCAGTCTAGCAATAGACGTGTAAATTTCATCAAAATCAATACCTTCTTGTTGATTATAATCTTGAGCTATAATTCTAGCTTTGTTTCTTACCACCTAACCATTTTTGTTGTTTTTTTCGAAAAACCTAACAAGATCTAATGACTGACTTGTTTTGCGGAAGAGGAACTAAATTCCAAACTTTGATTTTGTCAAACTGATTTAGTTCCTCTTTCATAACTGAAACTTAATTTTTGTTAGTAAGAGCTCCTTCAACGGTCTTTGATTCTAATTGTGAGATGAGAGTAGCAAATTTATTCTTGAATGATGATCTAGTTCTTAGACTTTCAGAAGTGTCCCCTAGAATGTATTGATGTGTATCTTGGCCTCTCCATTCTCTTGGTGCTCTTTTTTGTATAGGCTCCTATTGTCCTAGTTTTAGAAGGACCTTCTTAATCTTATGATTCTAAGGGTACTGTCGGTGTAGTTGATGCATTTTTAGGAACCAAAGGATGCTCTTTATCATCTGAATCAGTTGTTGTTTTCGAGGGTAATGCTTCATCAAACACTACATGTATTGATTCTTTTATCTTCTTTGTTCTTTTATTGTAAACTCTGAATCCATTACTAGCAGTACTGTATCTCATAAAAATTTCTTCTACTGATCTCACATTGAACTTTTCAAGGTTGTCTTTCTTATAATTTAGAGCGAAACAGTTGCAACCAAATGCTTGAAAGTAAGCAACATTTGGTTTTTTTCTTTTCCACAGCTCATAAGGGATCTTTTTTAGAATAGGTCTTATAAGACACATGTTAAGTATGTAACAAATAGTGGATACCGCTTTTGCCCAGTAACTATAGGGTGGGCCACTTTCACACAACATTGTCCTGGCCATATCAACTAGGGTCTTATTCTTTCCCTCAATGACACCATCCTCTTGAGGAGTCCTTGGGCAAGAAAAGTTATGAGTCATATCATTACTATCACAGAAATCTTCATACTTTCTATTATCAAATTCTCCTCCACGATAGCTCCGAAATAAAGTAATGTAGTATTCTTTTTCGATTTGAATTTTTTTGCAAAACTTCTCAAAAACTTTAAAAGCATCATTTTTATTTGATAGGAAGTAAACCCATGTAAATATGGAATAATCATCTACTAAAACAAAATTGTAATGTTTACTACCAAAACTTTGAGTCCTAATGGGACCAAATAAATCCATATGCACAAGCCCAAGTGGTTGTTTAGTAGACACGATATTTTTAAGAAGGAAGCTGCTTCTAATTTGAACAAGTTCACAAAACCTTAATAATATTGAACATCAGATTAGGTAGTCCTCTCACTAGCTTATTTTTGGACAATTTTGATAAGATGGTTATGCTAACATGTCCAAATCATCTATGCCAGATAAGTGAATCCTTTTCTAAAGAAATAAAACACTTAACACTTTGTGAAGACATGTCTTCTAGTTGAGTATAGTATATGCTTTGATTTTTAGGACCAATGAATATGATATTATCACTATGATTATCTACTATTTCACAATGAGATGCACAGAAGATAACTCTATAACCCTTGTCACATATTTGACTTAACTTAATAGGTTATGTTTCAAACCATCAACATAAAGGATATTATCAATAGAGGTGGAGTCAAAATCACCAATTTTATCAATTCTGATAACCTTTGCTTTATTTTTGTCAGCGAAGACAACATTACTCTGTCTTTCCTTTCAATATAATTGAAATGTTGTTGACTTCTTCTGGCTCTTCTTCTTTAAAGTTTTCATAGTTTTTATTTGACTAAGTTATAGTCATCACTTCCTTTCTAAGTTTTCTGTTCTCTGACTTGTCTTTTTGAAAAAAAGGACATTCAAATTTTGTATGTCTAGGCTTCTTGCAGTGATAGCATATGATTTGATTGTTTTATGTATTGCTATTGCTACTGCTGCCTTTTGATAGGAACATGTTGTTCCCAGCTCTCTTGTTTCCTTCTCTTTTCTTCATCAACTTCTTTCTATAAAAACAGACATATTTTATGACTAAGAAGTTGAAGTCGTCATCTCTATCTATTTGAAACTTAGTTTCATTTTCATCACCATTTGATTCATCAGTAGCTTTTAGTGTCATTCCTTTTCTATAGCAGGATCCTTCATCTCACCTAAGCTCGTTTTCATGGAGGTTTAGACTTTCTCGTAGCCAGTAAAGTGAAATAGTATATAGATCCTTTACAGTTTCTAGAGCTATCATTTTAGGTCTCTGTTCTTTTGATGGTGATCTTAGAATCTTCCATACGAACTCATCATTAGGATATATCTTTAAGGTCATGAGGAATTCATCTATGGTTTCTCACTGTATCATACCAATAGTTTCATATTGATGCATTAAAATGATTATTATATGTTTCTTTACCTTATTCATTCCTTCAAAAGTGACTTATAATTTATCCCACATTTCCTTTGCTGCAGAGCAATAAGATATCTTCTCATATTCTTATGGAGATAGTGCATAGATTAGATGATGTATTGCTTTAGCATTTAGTTGTGCATTTCTTTTTTCAACATCAGACCATACTTTTATGTTTTTTGTAGTGGGATGTGTAGCTCCAATTGTGATGGCTTGTTAGACTTGAATATCTATAGATTGGAGATAGATTGTCATTCTCTCTTTCTAGTATGAGTAGTTGTTTCGATTGAAGTACGAAGGCTTTGAGATAGATTGTCCTTCATGGCTTCTGAAATTGTTTGTTATGATCTATCACATGTTATAATTCATAGTAAATATGAAACCTTGTTCTAATACCAAATGATAATTCAAACACACGTAAGAGAGGGGCAAATTATGTGTATACAAAAAATTAAAATGCTTTCAAAACGGTAAGATCCTCCTAAACAAAATAAATTTATAAGTAGAAAGGTCTTATAAACTTTTAAAAGATCAAGTTAACGTTGAAAATGAGAGGATCCTATTAACGTTGAAAGGAGCTTGTTAACGCTAAAATGAAAAGGGCCTTTTTAATTGATAGGAGCCTACTAACTTTTGAAAGAAACCTCTTGCGATATAAAAACTGAAGGGGCCTATTTTAAAAGTGAAGGAGCCTCTTGCAAAATGAAAATGCAAATAATATAATGCAAAAATTTTAAAGTTTAGAGGAGAGAAAGATTGATGCAATTAATTTATACTGGTTCGACCTATAACCCAAGTCTACATCCAGTCCCCAAGTATCCAACTTGAGGGTTTCATTATTAAAACCAAGTAGTAATTTGACAAGTCTCTTCAAGCTCACATGTGTATATTTTTCAAGGTTCTTTAACCTTCCATAGTAGTAGTATTTTGCTAGCCTCTCCAAGCTCTTAACAAAAAAAGTATGAAGAATTTAATATTCTCTCTTAATAAAGTGATATAACTTTCTAAGGCACAAAGTGTTTGATACAACTTTCAAGAAATAAAATTTTTTGCAAGTATCATATCTATGTGTGTTATATTCACAGCTGCATTGATTCTTCCTTAACTAGACAATTTATTCAACTAGTCATTGCTTAATATTCGATGTTATCTCTACTGAAATTGATATTTAGACATTAAGAAGAACATTCTATCAAGGCTTCTGAATGTCATGGAATTATTTCTAAAACGGTAAGTTTGTAAAAAAGGTTCCTGCAAGAAAAAAACAATTATTGTATGATTTTATTTCCTTTTAAAGAAATTTATCGTTACCTATATAAAGAATTAAGTCCAATTTGAATTTAAAATATTATACAGTTATCATCAAAATTGTTAATCATAAACTTTGAGCTAACACAATATAATTGGATGTTATTGACTATATTAATTAGATGTAAAAACTAATATGAAAAGAGTTTTATATGGCCATGAAAACTATATGCCTTAATTATATAACTTAGAGGTAAAAAAATTAAAAGAAAGCTACATTAGACTAACAGATACCTCAGGATATCTTATTAATAATGGCCCTAACCAAAGCCTATAATTTGTTGAAACTCGCTTTAAAGATCAAAGTATGTTCAAATTAAAATAGGTAGCCTAAGTATGATCAACTTTAAGGTTGAGGACTATTATTTAGCCGAGTTATTTATTTTAAAAATAAGATAACTCATTAGGAAATTTAATTTATCTTGTGGATCCTATAATGACAAGTTTGTCTACCATCTAAGTGTTTTCCATGAATGCTAAGGGGTCGTTTGATTCTACTTCTGTTTTTCTGTTGTTGTTTTCAGTTTCCGTTTTTTATTTTTGGTTTCTGTTTTTTTCTTTAAAAAAATAAAACTTGTTTGGTTGAGATTTGTAATATAAAAATTAAAAACAAAAATCTGTTTGGTTAAAATTTCTAATAAAAAACTGAAAACAAAAACATGTTTGGTTTTATTTTCATGTTTTTTATTTTTTTAATTATCCTCTTATGTATAATAATTATAATATAATACATTATATTTTAAAATTAATTAATTATTATTATAGCTAAAATTAAAATAAACATGTGATAATTATAATAATTTAAAAAAATTGTGTCTATACTTGTAAGCAAATTAAAATTTTCGCTATATAAAAATCATTATAGCAAAACTACTGCAATAACTCACGTTCAAAGCATTTAATGTGTTCATGTTCTCTGCACTTACAAGAGACAATAACTATTACATGAACACAAATGAAACACGTATGAATGTAATCAAGTGCAACAAGTACACACAAGGACTATTTGAGATAAGATGCTTTAAATTCAAGAAATGAGAATGCAATTCTACCAAATAAAAATACAGGACAAGATGAAAGTGTAACTTTTACAGGCGGCTACTTTAAAGCGTCAGGTTCCTCTGAAGTCACTTAGGCTGCATTTAAATGGACCAGAATTGTTCAGGTAAGAAGCTTTATAGGACGAAAAGCTACCACAGTGTTGTGGCAAAAGAACCCTGCATCAAGTTGTTGCTTTCTACACTCATGCAAAGAACTGCAGAGAAGCAAACTTCCATTTCACCTAAAAATCTGGTACGCTGATTGGAGAGTATGTGATGGTGCATGGTTGTTTTGGGTTTTGATCTGATAAGATAGAAATTTGAAACGTAGGTTTTCTAAAGATGGCGTCGAAGCGGATATTGAAGGAACTCAAGGATTTGCAGAAGAAACAAACACAAACCTCAAGCAATCTTCAGAAAAAATGCAGCAAGGCCCTGAAGATGCTGAAGTCGACGGCGCAAAGAGAAAAGTGATTTTTGTGAAAAAAACTGTTTTAGAATGCACGAAAACTTGTTGTCAAATATTAAGAAAACATATTTTTTATGTTTCCGTAAAACGGTTGCAGATTTTTTATTTTTGAAAACAGGATAACACAACAATAACTAACCAAACATGTTTTAAGAAAAAGTTTTATTTTTTTATAAAAACCACAACAAAAAATGAAGAAAAAAAACCAAAACAAACACCCCCTAAATTAGTAACAACAACAATATTATAGTAGGAATCTCAATGCATATAGGGATTGGAGAGGTTTAGAGGTATGCAGCCTTATCTTTAGCTAGTAGAGAGATTATTTCCAATAGACCTATATGAAAAAAAAGTTTTTAAAAATAGTTAAAAAATAATAGACAAATAAATAAAAAAACAAATAAAAAGAAAAAGTAAATAAACGAATAAGAAAAAAAAAGTAATTTTCTAAACAAATAAAATAACTAAAAGAACAAGTGATCGTGTTGCTCAAGCTTTAAAATTTATAAGCCCTCAAATACAGCAAGCGCACGGGTCGTGACTGTAGTATAGAGGTGTCAATCCCATGAGGAGGGAGACTAATCTAATTCTATGTTATTTAAGGCTAAGGAAATTGAAATAACAGAAATAAAGTTCACAAGAAAAGTAAATTCGAGAAATTGATTGGTAAGAGTTGTAATTCAAAAATTAACATAAAAATAAATGAAATTTTTATTAATGCGGAAACACAATAGAAATCAATCAAGAGAAATTAACCAAGTTATGATAAAGGAGATTTTACCTATTATTAATGCTAACATAGTCGATTATATGTTAATGGGGCATCGATAATGTAGCGCCCCCTTACCATAGGGTATCCACCGGAACGCCCGTAGGTCATTTCGATACATATCCTACGACAAGAGACCACTACCGACAACAACCACTACACTCCTCATGGCATCACAATCATAAGATAGTAATAAGAAATTGACCACTTTTTAAAACCAAATTAGATTCCATTTCATTCACTCAAAACTCAGTAATTTACAACTGTCAGTATTTTTAGTTTACACCTGTTCCAAACCACTGCACGCTAAATAACACACTGAAATGTACAAAAGACAGATCTAACTATAGGTCTCCAAAAGAAAGCCCAGCTGACCGACCTTTGAGCCATCGCTTCTCTCGCCAATCCACAGTATACGGCTCTACAGTCCTGAGGGAGCTATCTGTCTACACTTAGGCCTGAAAAATAAATTGCAATTTTGGATGAGTTTGCGAACTCAATGAGAAACCATCATCGATGGTTCTCCCAATTCATGCATCACATAAGCATGATACAGTACTCATTCAATAATTATACAAAACACACGATTGAAACAATCACAGTACACTTATACAGTATACAGATCACAGAACAGTGTATAAAGAACCAGTCAAAACATTTCCAAATATTCAGTCCAGTATGCAATGCACATGTGACTCTTTTCCAGTTCATTTCAGTATTGTGACCGAGCGCATAACAGTGATCAGTATAG
>JAJMLV010000228.1:70632309-70642937 GCA_027123465.1 Erythroxylum coca | reverse complement strand
AAATTTGAAGGCAGAAGACCTACTATCATGCACTTACCGACAAAATGAACTATTTATCATCTTTTTGCCTTATTTACACATATGCTCCTATGTGTAAATAATTGCGGATTTGAAACAATGGAGCTATGTTGTATACTAACTTATACCAAACCATTTTGGTTTAGACACAGAATTAAAGACTACAAGCTTGATTGTAGATTTTGCATTTGATTGGTTGGATCTGGAATAAATGGTCTCGTGCTTCATGAGCCAGAACTTTGGTGTGAGTTTGTTTCTTGTGTATTTGTATTGACTGAACCATCAATCTTCTTGTATTGTTGTAACCCTTTTCTTTTCATACTGAGTTTTGTTGCATTCAACTTAAAAGACCAAGTGATCAGAAGTAAACATTAATCGTCTCTGTCTTACATTTTGATATCTTTTAACATGCTAATGGCAGTTCATGTTATGTTCTACATTTGATCTGCATATTTTAACCTTTGTTGTGTTCATGTTCAAGGACTTTAAAAGAACTTGAATTTTGCAAAATTACATTCTGAAACGGTAAACCTGACAGAAAGCTGGGACAAAAAAGATGAACTCAAAGAAGATATCTGCAACCTATCGCAAGTCTTACACCAGCAATGCTTAAAAAAAGTGCCAAAGTTGCAAACCATGAAGCCCCATCTCCACCTTCAGGATCCTTAAACAGTTCTTTTCCTGTTGTCTTTGGTCTTCCACAACTGCAGCAGAATTCCCATTGAGATTGCAGCTTAAATACTTGAAGCTCAAGCAACCTCGTCCATTGGCGAAAAACATAAAGCTGCATTCACTTCTTCAACAGAGCACTTGAAACACGATCCTTCTCTTTAGCCAAGCTTGCAGCGTTTCTCTCTGCTTCTCTAGCTCTGGTTAGTGACAATCTCAACGCTTTTAGAAGCTCCAACTTCGTAGTCTCACCACTGCTACAGGCCCAAAATCATCATTATCTTCATTTTGTCCCATCATACCAAAAACCCTATTCATGGACTCGAAGACCATCTTATCAGAACCTTAGCTGGCGGAGTTAGATCACAATTCTGCATCAAGTCAAGGCAGGATTTATGAGAAAGAAAAGAACCCATCATCGTATCACTTTCATACAAAGCTCCATAAGTCTGCCATGGTTGGTTGGCCCTATACTATTACATGCAAATGGATCTTTACTTGGAGAGTATGATAAGAAGTTCTTGGAAGGAATTTAAGAGAGTTTGATGCGTGAAAGAAATTAAAGGTGGGCTGGTGAGATAAGTCGTTCTGGTTTGCAGTTGAATTCAGAAAGTACTACAAGAAATAGAGTACCCTAGCTTTTGGCTAGAGTAAAGTTGGTTAGAGAAAATCCTGAAATGTTAGCTCGGGATAGGTATGTTTCTTTTCAGACAAACAAAATTCTTTTTTTTTTACAAGGGAAAGCAAAGTACACAAGTCAAATTACAAAGAGCGGCGGGGGAGGAGACCCCCAGCTAAGTACGCCAGAAGCAGAATAGCACACTCAAGAGGTGCTAAGTCAAAAAAGGTAGTCCCCATGCTCAAGGAAAAAGTTTGTACCGCAAGCCAGTCCGCGCAGCGATTATTCTCGCAGTAAGTGCGGCGAGGTAGAACAACCCAGTTCCGGCAATTTGACTTGTGCACTTTGCTTTGTGTAATTTGAAAAACAAAATTCTTTCCTTTGCGTGTTTAGTGAAACAGATACGTCACAATAACGTTGGAATTTCCTCCAAGGCTTCTGTCTTCGATACGTTCAGATTATCTCGTACCATTTGTTTTGATACTGTTCATAACGAGACTTGCATTGCATACATAGAAAGTGAAACATATTGGCAAGATTAGTCTGACCTGAGTTGATCAGATTCAGGCTGGACTCACTTTTTTAATATTGAGCTTTGGGTAAAGTTTGGACTTTGAGGCATCTGCCTAGTTTAAAGGTCAAAATTTTAAGAGTGAAAGGATATGGCTTTAAATTAAATGATGTTATTTTCAATTTTTAAAAATAAAAATAAAAATTTAATGGAACTCGATTAGACCGGAAAGAGTTTGGCAATCGGCTTATCAGCTAATTTTTTTAGCTTATTGACTAAAAGTTAGCTTTTTAACTATCTTAAAAAGTTATTAATGTATTTGATGAATGACTATGTATATTTTCTACTCTACAGCTTAAACGATGGATGCCGCAAACGAATAAGTTGATTTCTAAAAGCTCCGTAAGAGGAATTTTTAAGTTGGCTGTTTACCTAATGACAGTATTGTCCTCCACTTTACTCTCAACTTTTTTTGATCATACAATTATGCCGTGAAGTTTGAAAGAATATAATAGAATGGTTAATTAAATTTTTTAATCTTTATTTAATTTTATAATATTAGTTTACATTTAAAAGCACCGCAATATTAAATTTTGAATATAAAGAGTTACACCAAATTAATATTTTTAGTATATAACTACTATATATCGCATTTGTGTCATACTATAATTATAGATATTTTAATTTATTAAATAATAAAATTCATACATATTATATGAAAAATACTAATATGATGTAGTTCGCTGCATCATTCATATTAATAGAAAATTTAACGTTAGATTATTATTATTATTATTATTATTATGTTTTTTATTAAAGTATAAACTTAATTTTTGTAAAATTAAATATCTAAATTGAAATTCTTATAAAAATATTCAACGAAATACTAAAAAATATAATATTCATGCCCTTATATATTTTTTAAATCATGCCCTTATCAGTCATTTTACACATCAATAATTAATATTAAATAGTTAATTTAATAAAAAAATATTTAATAATCAGCTGATGTTATTCATTAATCAAATCAGCTGATATAATCAGCTATCAGCTAATCGTTGATAGAATCAACTAACAGCTAATACAATTCGTTCTTTACCAAGGAGAGCTTTCACACTCTAGGGCAATTTCAAAAGCTATTTATTTTCAAGTTAGACAAATTCAAATTAATAAATAAGAATAAATTGCAGACCAATAACTAAATTAAATTATAGTATATCATTGAAAGAGTACTCTCATTTAAGATTGGAAAAGGGAAGAATTGTAACTCTGACCTGATCCAATTCGAAAAAAAATGACGTTATTATAATATAATTGATTGAAACAACTTTGTTTTAGTTTTTAATTTCTTAATCCCACGAACCTACTAAGATGGTGTCATTTTGATAATTCGACTTAAACATTTTGAATTGGTTGGGGAAGCTCCAACAATTACCGCCATTATCATCCTTAAAAATAAGTTCGGTTTAATTCAAAATTGATGGACCAAGCTTAGATTGATTAAATTTTAAATTAGATTTAGATGTAGGCTTGAAAACCAACTTGAAATGATTGAATGTTTTTATCAAAACAATGTTGTATTGATGTAATTACTTGGGACTGTTCGCTCGTTCATACCCGAACAGAAGGGAATCAATGTGTTGATTTTTTAGTGAGACTTGGCTGATCATCTTCACGACGTTGGCATTTGTGAGAGAGGCCTATCTCGGACATTAGATGCTTACTTTATAATGATGTTTTATCTGTGGCGGTCTTGAAAGCTTAGGCTTGTTTTTCTGTTTATCACTGTCACCAAAAAAAAGAGAGACCAAAAAAGTGTTATTTTTGAGACATTCAAGCATAATCGGATTCGAGCTTATTCTAGGTGACTCAAACTTGACTAAGTTTTGAATCAGGTTTGAAATGCTATGGCTTAGCTTGATCTAATCCTACGAGACTGCCATCTTTATGAATATGATTCAATTTATTAAATTTTATATAATTGAATTCAATTCATGCGTTAAGAATGCTAAAAAAGAGATGACTTGAATTCAACCACACAATTGAATCTCATTTTCTTTATGAATTCAATTCACATCTCAAATGATATGAATTGAAGAGTCAATTTTTTTTTCCAAATATAGACATTATAAATATAAAAATTACTACAAAATATACATAGATTGATTACATACTAATTTTAGTTAAGGATAAAAAAGTAATATAAAATAGTTGAATTCATTTTTATTGTATTTCAAATAATATAATTGAATTGAATTTTAATATTAATGTGTGGTACGTTGGTTTTGCAACATAAAAGCAGAGTAGAATCCATCTTCAACCTGACCTAAGTCCATTCATTCAGACGCTTTCAAGCCCACTCTCAATTTAGCTATGTCGACCTCTTGTCGGTATTTCTTGTCCTCCAACTCTTCCAGTTCCAAGTCGTATTCTTTAAAAGTAGTAGTCTAGTAAGTGACGCAACACTTTAGTATACGCGTAAAGATTGACTTCTTCAAACCCCAAGGAAATTTCGCACTAAATGACTCAACCATGCTCAGTAAATCTTCCAATGAAAGCGAAGAGAGAACTGGGTGTTTTCTTCTGTCACTTTCCAATCCAAAGATCGTAGCTTGTGAGGGAAGTGGCCGTATCTTCAACACCTTTTTGTTACGCGTTTCCTCTACAAGCGAAGTCATTTATTGTCATGGCATGAATCTCCCTCCTCTGTTTCTTGCTCTGCTTTAGTGAAATGGGGTCCGAGAGCAGAAATCATGTTGTATTACCCAGATTTTTGACTTCGGATACTACGAATTGTCGGTTTGATTGCAACCCATCTTGGAACATTGATGGTTCCTGTTATGGTTATTGTTTTAAAATCTGTCCTACTGTATGTAAGATCCTTGTAGTTCAGGGGAATTTGTTTACTGAACCTCCCCCGCCACCTCCGCCTCCGCCGTCACGACTAATATCGCATATGGTTCCAAACGTTAACGATGAGGCACATAAACATCTGATCATATCTATTATGACTATCATGGGTTGTATGCTTAGTGCTGCTCTTCTCTTTTGCATCTTATGCACAGTTTTTAAAATCTACTATTCCTGGCGGAGGAATTCGAGAAGGATGGAAAGCACACGCATCATTTTTGATACACAGAATAGCTTTCCTGATGGTAATCAAGGTTATGTGGTTGATCACCCAATTTGGTATATCAACACCGTAGGTTTGCAACAATCTGTGATCGAATCAATCGCAGTGTTTAAGTATAATAAAGATGAAGGGCTGATAGAAGGCACGGATTGCTCTGTTTGCTTGAACGAGTTTGAAGAAGATGAAAGTCTTCGGCTTTTACCCAAGTGTAATCATGCTTTTCACTTGCCTTGTATTGACACTTGGTTAAGATCCCATAAGAACTGCCCTTTATGTCGTGCCCCTATATTGTGCGAGAATTTTGATGGTCAGGCTGTTTCTTTGGTGCCCATGGGAGCTGATTTAAGTTCTCCTGAAGAATCCCAGATTGAGACTTCTGTGAATCATGGTGGATTAATCAGTAATCCAGCAGTGGAAGATGGGACTAGTGAAGTGAGAAGTGGAGATGATAATGTTGTTGCTTTGCCACATGTGGATGAATCAGTTGTCAAGATGGGTTCTTCTCACAATGTTTTGAGGAGTCATTCTCGGATGTTAAGTGATTTTGTTGGCACTAGAGAGGCAACAGAGCCAGGAATGCAACCTTTGAGGAGGTCTGTGTCCTTGGATTCCTCTTCTGCTGCCGCAGTTTATAGTTCTGTGGCTAACATAGTTCCTGCTAAACAAGCAAACTTGGATACTCAGGTGGAACACCTAAAGAATTTGAAGTCAAAGAGAGTTTCTAAGCGAGGAAGTAGTGGTAGTTCAAGCTTTCGCAAGCTGATCAAAAGTTCTTCAATCGGGATTTCATTGCAGAAGGGACCTCTGTCAATGAAAAGGTCTTCTTCATCTAGTGGGAAATCCTCATCGTCAAGATATAACAGAAGTCGGGATTCGATCCTTCCTTTATGAGTGTGAACCTTCTGTTTTCATTGGCATCTGAAGTTTGAGGTAAACCAATTAGTGCAGAATGAGAACAGCTGAAATTCCTACATTTTGAGTAGCAGCAAGTAGATACAAAGTCTTCAGCTTTATTCGATTCTGAATTCCACTCTTACAATAGGAACATTTCTTGTAGATAGAAGTGTTCAATGTCTGATAGATTGTTCTTATAAATTGTAACACACACACGCACACTAGTGTTAAGGAACACATACGCTCAAATTGCTGCAGCTTATGTGTACTTATCTGCAGCAACAGCTTGAGTGAATTACCACCTACAAATCCTATTACAAATCTGAACATAACTTTCTATCTTCCTGATCCCTGTTCCTTACGTTTTTGAAGATATGTTGGCTTGTATATGCTAATTTCACTTACATTACTTGAGAGAAATGGAAGTTTGATCTACTTCTTAATCCTTTCGCTACCAGATTTGTAAGTGAAACTTCAGTGCATACCAAGTACGAATTCTTTAGAAGCTGTCTGGGGAACTTGACAGATCCCGAGATAAATAACCAGGTGAACTCCAGTTAATCTTCCATATCTAGCTCTTCAAGGGCATGGTGCACTAAGTTGTGATTTTTATCAGTAAATTTGGTTTGTCGGTAAACTCAACGTTTCTTGCTCCGTTTGATCATGCTCTTGAGGTTACTTTTGTGTCCCCTATAGCTTGAAATGCTAATAATCACTCCATTTCTTAAACCAAAACATGTACCAGTGGTACTGCTTGAATCAGATTCTCAAGAAGTAGATTTCCAGGCGAGAAGGGGGTGGCCTAACTGGCGTGAAGAGACCGGTTCCTTAACATGTTGTACAATATAAAGTCGGGATTTGTCTTTTAAGACCATTTCGCTTGAAAAAAGGGCCTAAAGTTATCATGCGGGTGGCTATCCTGAACTTGGCGGTGTTTTGACAATTGTGCCGGTCTTTCAATTGGTGTCTTCGTTCACCAATAAAAAGATTTTGTCTCTGAGCCTTCAGTATTGGTATGGTCTCCACCGAAATCAATCCTGTAACAACCTAGAATTCGACACGTTAACAATCAAAGTTCAAAGGAACTTAATTTGAAAGAAATGGATCTTTGAGTGGTGCCATGAGGATGATGCTTTCAAGACTGTAGAAGCAATCCAATCGAGTCCCATCCCATTACCTGAGATGTCATGAAAGTCGGTTGTATAAAGATTCTAGTTGTGTCCCAAAAGTCGGCTCTTACTAGATTATTACAACGAATTCATTGGATTGTTATATATAACGGGACTATTCTGATATTAGAACCGAAATGTGATGACGAACAAAGCTTCTGTTCACCTGGACAATTTAGAGCTGAATGAGTGTAAAAGCTTTCAACTTTACAATTTACGACCATATTCATGCTCACTGAACTGGGGATGAGGAAATTAAAAATTTTTATGGGGAAGTTTTCAGAAACTGGTAATGGGTTCCTTGATACAAGAGCCAATTAGCAGTTACTAGATCAAAAGTCTTAATCTTGCAGTGAATTTTAGGCTGATTGGTTTCTTTGCGAGATTCCCATTTTACGAAACTTCAAAATAAACAAGACGACTTGTGGAACTCGTTGAAGAGGGGAAAATTTTACTCCGAGTGAAGCTGCTGCTGCAAAGTTTCAAAAAACAGAACACCACTCCAGAGCAGCTTTTGTTATGTACTTATGTTCGTTACGTATATAAGGCGTTCCCACCAAAATCTTCTTTTACCCTTTTCATTTTCATGAATTGTCTCTTTAAAGCAAAGCCCTTCTAGGATTTTTACCTTGTTTACCTTTCTCAAATCATCCAGCCAAATCTGTACGGACCCATTTAATTCCTCAAACCAAGCAAACATTAACTTGTATCTTCCTTTTCTATACAACACCATGTGAGAACTTTCATTCTTCAGTCTTTTTGCTTCTTTTTCCTTTGGAAACTTTTGTTCCTTCCTTGTTCTATTATTGCATATGGTTTTCTTTTGTCCTCTCACTTATTACCAATTACGGAACTTGAAAAGGTTGTCTATTAAATAATGTGATAGCTGGCAATTATTAAAAAAAAAAAGCAATCTTACAAATGTATATTATGCTTGTTTAAAAGGTTGAATATGGTATAATTGTGTGACAAGGAAGGGATTACTAAAGTTCCGTCAAGTGGGCTGCTTGAGACGGTTTTGGATGACTTATTTGTTGTTTATTTGGGTGGTTTTTTCACTCCTACAGCAGATGGTTTCTGTGTTTCGGCTTATCTGACGCTGAATGGTCCAGCATTCTTCATGGAACTTGTTTCCAGTAAATGGGTATTTGTATTCACCATATCTTGTTGCATTTTCTTCTCCAGCGCTTATGCAGGTTGAGATTATTCTTGTATTTTCCCCGATTTCTTTCTTTGTAAGTCGAAAAATGCTATATGAGGTGAATAGGAACTGAATTTGGTGATTGTTTTGGTGGTCTCCTAATTGGTAAAAAGTGGAAGGAGTAAGAGGAAATTCCAAAGTTAGAGGAGTGAACTTGGGAGGTTGGCTGGTTATAGAAGGTTGGATTAAGCCTTCACTCTTTGACGACATTCCCAATGGAGATATGCTTGTGAGCTTCTCTTCATGTTGTTTCCCTTCTTGGTCTTCCTCGTTTCTTTTCTTTATTTCCATGGTTCTTAATCCATTAACAAATGTTGACATGTAGGATGGAACAGAGGTTCAGCTTAAGTCAGTGACACTGCAGAAGTATGTTTGCGCAGAAAATGGAGGTGGCATGCAGGTTACAGTCAACAGAGATGCAGCTTCTTCGTGGGAAACCTTCAGGGTTGGATACTTAACAACATATTCCTGCTCCTTAGAGATAAGGAAAACCAACCTGTTTCTGCTTCCTTTACTTATTCCAATGCATGATTTCTTTGATGTCTCTACTTTGGGAAGGAAGAATATTCATAGCTTGTAAAAGTTCCTTAAGGCTTAATTAGGTTCGTGGTAGCTTAATTAGTTGAAGTGTGGTAAATATCAAGTACAAATTTGGTGAAGTTTCTTTACTCGAGTGTGGTGTTAGTAAAAGGTATGATTATGTTCTCCTTTGGTCTATAAGTTTTTTTTCTTTTTTTTTGTGATCTTCAAATTGAGTTAATGTCTGTTTCTTGGCATTATAATATGGTAGCTTTGTTGATGCTTGAACTTTAGATGTTTGAGGAAATAAAAGTTTGAGATTTCTTTCAACCTCCTGACATTTTCTATCCATTACCATTATAGCTCTCGATTTTACGTGTACAATTTTTGAAGGGTTTGAGAGATAGTAACTTGTCATATTGAGGATTCAAGTTACGAAATTGGTTTTTTGTGCCTGCAGTTGTGGAGAGTTTCTGCATCTGAGTTTCAGTTCCGGACCTTTCAAGGACAGTTTCTAACTTGTGGTGGTGAGGGTTGTTCTATCTCTGCAACAGCAAATTCATCTTCTGCAGGAGAAATATTTTATATAGACAGGAATGACAACAATAAAGTTCACGTAAAACTTTCTAATGGGGCCTATTTGCAGGTAGGATCTTGTATATCTTCTTCGAATATTAAAATGGAAATCACAAAATTTGGCATACCTCTTCTTCTGGACTCTGGTATAGAGCCCTATTGGCCTCAGGGTTCAATCTTTTAGCCATCCAGAACAATGGACACATCTTCTTTGGAGGTTCAACCCCCAATGTACCCTGCTCAGTGCCCAGCACCTAAATAGCTGTAATATCCTCTAGTAACACAACACAAAGAACTATCAAATGTGGCACTCGCTATTGTTGATTATTCTAATTGCTTTCAAGTTTGAATTGTATTGCATGATATCATATGCTTTAATGTTTAGGCTACAATAGACAACCAGCTGACAGCAGATTATCCAGGAAAACCAGGATGGGATGATAATGCAGCCACATTTGAAATGACGATTGTGACAAATGATTTGCATGGAGATTACCAGCTTTCAAATGGCTATGGACATAACCGAGCCAAGGAGATTCTTAAGGCAAGTCAGTGATTGCTATTTACCTGTGTTGTTTTATTGTTTCTGCTGAAAAGTTGTTCAATCTTCTTTGGTTAACAGTAATCATTTTGCATGTAAAAGCTAGACCTATAGAAGCATTTCAATTAAAATTTGGATTTTGGAATCGTTCACCATTTGTTAAGTGAGACTAAGAGATAGTATCATGATGTGTATAGCTTTTTGGTTGTTTGATTTTTTTGCCTTTGGAACTGCAGAAGCACAGAAACAGTTTTATTACCATTGAGGACTTCCAATTTCTGTACAGACATGGCATAAATACAGTGAGGATTCCCATTGGTTGGTGGATTGCTTTTGACCCTAATCCTCCAGCCCCATTTGTTGGGGGATCTCTGGAAGCTCTAGATAATGCATTCTCATGGGCACAGTAGGTTTTGCTTACTCTTTCTCTCTGAACTTCAACACTTAGAATCAGGTTCTGTTTAATAAAGTTAAAACATTTATTGCAGAGCCTATGACATAAAGTGCATAATTGACCTCCATGCGGCACCAGGCTCGCAAAATGGAGTGGAACATAGTGCGAGCAGGGATGGTACAATAGACTGGCCAACTCCAGATTTTATTTCACAGACACTTGACGTTATAGAGTTTCTAGCGTCAAGGTATGTTCTGAACAACTATTTTCTTGGTAATAATGCAATTGTTGTTGAATTATGATAAGCAATGGATGAGAATCAGGTATTTTTATTGATATATAGCTATAGTCTCGTAGTATATTCCACAAGAGCTAAGCTACCAG
>JAJMLV010000228.1:70590191-70600448 GCA_027123465.1 Erythroxylum coca | reverse complement strand
GTAAAATTGACCTCGGTGGCTATTGAAAATGTTTGTACCCAATCGGATAGACTTCCGCGCATTTTGTTATTTAAAAGAAATGTACTGATTTCTGATCGAGTGGTTAACACGCTATTCTCGCGGGGTACGGACCCGGATATCACTGTGGATGTTGGGTTCGGATCCTGCGGGTGTGGGGCGTTACACTACAGCTGCAACCGCCTCACCCTCATCCAAAACATATGTGGGAATCCTCAACTCACCACCCCTATAAATACCAAACACCAAACAAACCGCAAATACCACCACAAACACAACACATAACCCTCCGACCATAAATATCCTTCCACTACTCCAAACCACCAATATTTTATGGCCCAAAATGGACTTTAGTCATTTTGATGGTAAGCAACCCAAGTTATGGATTAGAAAATGTCAGAAAATATTTCAGATATATAACATAACTGATGAAAACAAGGTTGAATCTGCGGCCATGTTTTTGGAAAAGAAGTCAGATATCTAGTATCAGGATTGGAAAGAAGGTAAAATAGATCTGATCTAGGAGAAATTTACTGAAGAACTTTGCAGCAGATTTACTACTTATACTGAAGCTAATACAGTGGAGGAGTTCCATAGACTCAAGCAAATCGACACCGTGGAAACTTATCAGAAGAAGTTTGAAGAACTCAAGTCTCTTGTTAGAAAAATGAATTCTAGCCTAACACAAGATTACCTGATGAAAGTGTTCATTGTCGGCTTGCAAAAGGATATGGGCTAGGCAGTCAAGACGTTTAAACCTTCTACACTTCAAGAAGCTTATGAACAGGCAAAGTTGAATAAAGTTATTCATAAATACCCTACACCTCCAACCTCCAAACCCTACAATACGAACAAAGTAACCACTTCTATCATACCCAACAAACCTCACTATCTGAACCCTTCCACAAATAACAAAACCACATCAGCTAACCTCAACAAATCAACCACTACCAAACCTGTATATAATCGAGAACCAGGCAAATGTTATAAGTGTGGGGATAGGTATTTCCCTGGGCACCAGTGCAAACTTAAAGAGCTTTAACATATGCTCATTGACGATATCAAAGATGAAGAATCTCCAGAGGAAAATACAAAAGAAGGGGCAGAAGTTACTATAGAAGGAGCCAATGATGGAAATGAGGATGAAGTAATTTAGTTGAATGCACTAAGTGGGAAATCCTCACTTAATGCCTCCCAGATTAAGGGAATGGTAGGAAATCAAGATATTAGTATTTTAATTGACACAAGCAGTACAAATTCTTTCATAGATGAGACTCTAGTGAGAGTGCTTAATCTGCCAACTGAAGAAATCATACCGCTAATTGTCACTGTTGCTAATGGGGAAAAGGTGTCGTCCACCCATAAGGTTAAGAAATTTTGTTGGGAGATGCAAAGATATAAATTTTATGCAGACCTAAAGATACTCATTTTGGGAGGTTGCGACTTAGTTTTGGGGTTGGACTGGATGAAAGCGCACAATCCAATTTGTTTCGATTTGAAATCAAAAGAAGTTACTGTGAACAACAGTAAAGATACAGTTGTTCTGAAGGCTCAGAAGGAGCATAAAACTCTTCAACTTCTCAAAGGGAAAGGGGTCTAGAAATTTTTCAAACATGAATCAAAGGCATGACTGGACATGTATTTCTCATAATTGAAGAGAAAGAACTTCAGGAAGTTAATCCCCACTTAAATGCACTTTTGGAAGAATATAGTGATGTTTTTGACGAACCTAAAGGACTACCTCCTCACAGGGCCTTAGATCACCATATACCCCTAAAACCTCAGTCAAACCCTGTCAATCTACGACCATACAGATACCCTACTACTAGAAAATAGAAGTGGAAAGGCTCGTTCATGAAATGTTAGAAGTATTAATAATATAGCCTAGTCATAGCCCCTTTGCTTCTCCAGCATTGCTAGTAAAAAAGAAAAACAGAACATGGAGATTTTGTGTAGACTATAGAGGACTCAATGATATCACCATCAAAGATAAATTTCCAATCCCTATAGTAGAGGATTTGATGGATGAGCTACATGGAGATGTGATATTCTCCAAGATTGACTTGAAGTCTGGCTATCATCAAATCAACATGGCAGCAATAAATACTCACAAAACTGCTTTTAGGACTCATCAAGGACACTACGAATTCAAGGATATGCCCTTTGGTCTCACAAATGCCACTGTAATGTTTCAGGCATTGATGAACCAAGTATTTGTAACTTTTCTATGCAAATTTGTTCTTGTTTTCTTTGATGACATCTTAGTATATAGTCCTGACCTAGCAACTTATAAAGAACACTTATGGATTGTATTGCAAACATTGAGACAACAACAACTATTTGCCAAAAAGAAGAAATGTGTTTCCTAGGCCTCACTGGTTATTATAGGAAGTTCATCAATAATTATGGATGTGTAAGCCTTTAACCGCACTACTCAAGAAGGACCAGTTTCATTGGGAGCATAAAACTGAACAAGCCTTCCAATAATTGAAGGAGGCCATGACAATAACTCGAGTTTTAGCTCTCCCAAATTTCCAAGAACAATTCATCTTGATAACGGATGCCAGCAACTGGGGAATTGGAGCAGTCCTAATGCAAGGAAAAACGCCTATTGCCTATTTCAGCAAGGCCCTTTGTCCTAGGAACCAAAACCTATCTGTATATGAGAAAGAGCTACAGGTAATTACTTCAACCGTAGACAAATGGCGACATTATTTAAAAGCTACATCATTCATTATTAGGACTGATCATTACAACCTAAAATATCTTCTGCAAAAAAAGATATAAACTCAGATGCAGAAGAAGAGTCTAACTAAACTCATGGGCCTAAATTATACAATTCACTACAGGAAAGGATAAGAAAATAAAGCAGTAGATGCTCTATCCCATAAGTTTGAATCAGAGGAAGCAAAACTATAGGCCTTATCTACAACTCAACCATAATGGATAAAACAACTAGTGGCAAGTTACGAAGGGGATACTGATGTTCAACAAGCTGTCCTAGTGGCCCTAAGAGACGTTCAAGGGACTGCTCCCTACAGCTTCAAATGAGGAGTTCTAAGGTAAAAGGGACGTTTGTATGTGGGAGCAACATGCAATCTCAGAGAAGTAATATTACAAGAAGTCCACTCATCCTCAATAGGGGGTCACTCAGGCTTAAACAACTATTCTACTGGTCAGGAATGAAAAGTAAGTTGAAGGCCTGCATACAAGCATGTGAAACTTGTCAGAAATGCAAGCATGAAAATGTTCCCTAACCTAGTTTATTACGACCTATTCCCGTACCTGAAGGATCTTGGGAATAAATATCAATGGATTTCATAGAAGGACTTCCAAATTCTGAAGGCAAGAATGTTATTATGGTGGTAGTCGACACTTATACAAAATATGCACACTTCCTAGCTCTGTCTCATCCTTTCACAGCTTCAAATGTGGCAAAATTATATATACAAGGGGTATATAAACTACACGGAATCCCTGAGTCATTCATTTGATATAGGGACAAGATATTTTCTAGCCTATTCTGGAAAGAATTGTTCAAAAACATGGGCACACAACTTAAAATGAGCTCATCACACTATCCATAAACAGACAATCAAATAGAAAGAGTGAATCAGTGTCTGGAAACATACCTAAGGTGTATGACGCACCATCATCCTTAGAAGTGGCACAGATGGCTTCACTTAACCTAATGGTGGTACAACGTGAAATTCCATAATGCCATTCAAACCACACCATTCCAAGCCTTGTACGGGTATCCTCCACCTTCACAACCTGCGGCCTTGGAGTTACCTTCATCAGTGGAGAGTGTCAATCGTTATTTAGATGAGTGTCAACGCATGCTTTCAACACTGAAGCTGCAGCTTCTCAAGGCCAAGGAGAGGATGAAGACTCAAGCGGATGGGGAAGAACCGTGATAACTTTTGAAGAAGGAGATCTCGTCTATTTGAAATTGCAACCTTACCGTTAGAATTCTGTAAATAAAAGAAAAAAATCAGAAATTAAGTGCTAAGGATTACGGGCCTTACTGGATAAAGAAGAAAGTAGGAGTCGTGGCGTATATGCTAGGTATACTAGCAGGGAGTCGCATTCACCCAGTGGTTTACGTCTCGTTGCTAAAAAAGATGTTAGGGTTGGGAACAACACCGACGAACGAACCCATCGATGAAGGTATAGCACCAACAAAAGAACGATCCGAAGTCGTGATTGAGAGGCGGTTCGTCACTCGTAGAAACCCAGATGGACTGAAGTGGCTCATGAGGTGGAAGGATCGAGAAGCTGAGGAAGCCACGTGGGAGGATCCTCGTTATATCCGAAGCCAGTTCCCAAATTTTAACCCTTGAGGTCAAGGGTCCTTCTAAGGGGAATGGAGTGTTATGAACCCATTATGAGACTAGACCTAAGAAATCAACTACAAGAATGGAGGCCCACTAAAGAAAATACAAGGATGGACGTTGCAAGCATCAATTTGCCTCTGTAATTGTTTTCATTTGTTTTTTTACTAGTTCTACGGTTACAACGAACATGAGGATATATGTTGATACACTTTTCCTGCACAAGACATAATAGAAAATCAATACAATATTCTCTCTATTACTACATTCTCTCTCCTTCTTCTGCGCTCTCTCTTCTCCTTCTATTGCTTCTCTTCTTCGTCAGCCTCTTTCTTAAAATTAACAACCAATTGGTATATTACAATTACTTACCTTAGTGAAATTCATCATGATGTAGAGAGAAAGCTTTCAACGATTATAAACTAGTTTCTCTCTCTTAACCTTGTTTCTGTAATAGATAGCTTGATGAATAGCTCAATATAGAATTGTGAAAGGAAGAATCGTACTCTTCAAGAGATGGCCAAATCCATGTTAAATGGAAGAAAAATATCTATAAGATTTTGGGCAGAAGCAATAAATACAATGTGTCAAATATGCAACAAAGTTCATCTCAAAAACATTTTGAATAAGACGCCTTATGAGCTATGGAAAGGAAAGAAATTGGATGTTGGCTACTTTAATGTGTTTGGAAACAAATGTTACATTCTTAGAGATTGAGAATAAGTTTGAAAGTAAGAGTGATGACGACATCTTCCTTAGATATTCAAACCACAATAAGGCATATCGTGTGTTCAACCAAAGAACTAAGACAGTGATGAAATATGTGAATGTTGTAGATGATGTGCACCAAATAATTGATAAGGTGCTAAAAAATAACCTTCAAAACTAGCTTCACACATTAGAACAAAGGCACAACAAAGTTAAAAGCAGAGAACATTCTGTTTTCAGAAAAGAAACCAACCAAACAGAGGACTAGTTGGTTGTTTCTGAGGAAGAAACCAACCAAAGAAGAATTGATGTTGTTGATTCATCTAACGCAGAAATAGACTTGGTGGGTAACAATGAATCAAGGCAACGTGATCCTCCATCACAGATCAGACGAAGTCATCCTATTGAGAATATGATTGGTGAGATTGGTGATAAAAGAAAAACAAGAGAAGGAAAGAGAATAGATTATTGGGAACTTGCAAAGCTTATATGCTACACTTCCTATTTGAACTAAAGAATGTGAAAGAAGCATTGCAAGATGAATTCTGGGTTGCTACAATGCAAGAAGAGTTGGCGCAGTTTGCTCGAAATGATGTATGAGAATTAGTGCCAAGGCCATCGAGTGTGAACGTGATTGGAACAAAATGGGTGTTTCCAACAAAACTGATGACAAAGGTAATGTGATGAGAAATAAGGCCAAGTTAGTTGCTCAATGATTCTCTCAAATAAAAGATATTTATTTTGAAGAAACATTTGCCCTAGTAGCAAGGCTTGAGTCAATTAGACTTCTTTTCGCCATAGCATATGTGAAAAGATTCAAGATTTATCAAATGGATGTGAAGAGCACGTTCTTGAATGTATTTCTATAAGAAGAAGTATATATTAAGCATCCAAAGGCTTTCCTTGATTTGGTGCATGGTGATCACGTGTTTAAACTTAAAAAGGATATTTATCACCTCAAGTAAGTACTAAGGGCATGGTATGAGGGACTCACCCAATATCTACTGAACCAAAGATATAAACGAGGTAGTGTGGATAAGACACTATTTCTAAAAAAATAAATATCTGATTTGAAGATTGCACAAATATATGTCGATGATGTAGTATTTGGTTCCACTTATCCGAAGATGGTGGATGGATTTGTAAAGATGATGACAAATGAGTTTGAGATGAGTATGGTCGAAAAATTGAATTTTTTTTAGGACTAAAAAGTAAGCAAGTACAACATGTCATCTTCGTATCTCAAACCAAATATGCGAAGAATTTGGTGAAAAAATTTGGGCTTAAGAGTGTGCGTCATGCTAGAACACCAATGAATATCTCAGTAAAGTTGAATAAAGATGATTATGACAAAAGTGTTAATGTCATTCTAAATAGAAGCATCATCAGGAGCTTGCTTTATCTAACCACGAGTCGACTTGATATTTTTTATAACATCAGAGTGTGTACATGCTATCAATCGAACCCTAAAGAGTCTCATTTGACAACATTAAAGTGGATCATTAGATATGTGAGTGGTACTTTATAGTTTAGATTAAGGTACTCATGTGATTCTACTTCTCATTTGGCTGGTTATAGTGATGTGGATTGGGTCGAAACTTTAGACGATAGAAAAAAAAAACAATTGGGGATTGTTTCTGTCTTGGAAATAATCTGATTTCATGGTATAGTAAAAAATAAAACTCTATCTCACTGTCGACAGTATAAGCGAAATATATTGCAGTCGTTAGCAGTTGTTCTCAACTTTTGTGGATGAAGCAAATGTTGGAAGATTATGGAGTCACTAAAGATGTTTTGATTGTTATGTGTAATAATAAGAGCGCCATAGACATTTCAAAAGACCCAATTCACCATTCAAGAACCAAACATATGGACTTGAAGTATCATTTCAGTCGAGAGCTAGTGGAGACTAAAGTTGCAGTTCTTTCTTATGTATCAACTGAGAAGAAACTGATTGATATTTTTATAAAACCTCTTGACTCCATCAGGTTTGAACTTCTTCATGAGGCATTGGGACTATGTGCTTTACAAATTTAAAGTGTATTGATGTCGATTAAAAAATTAAAAACCATAGTTTCTCTTTTGTTCTTTACTTAACTGCCGCCTCCACCTCTCTCTTTTTGTCTCTTGTCTACACTCCATAATTACCGCAATCTTCTCCCTTTCTACCTACTCTTCGGCCCTTGCTTCTCAACTTCGGTGTCACCACCCGCTATTGCCAGCATCTCTCCTCCTCCGCACAAAGTCATCATGGCTAAGCCCAAATGCCCGACATCTTCTCATCCTTCGGAGCATTCTTTGGTAGTTTCTCCTTCACCATCTCGTCCTGAACCCCCATCCATAATAGTGTCGCCTTGTTGCTCGTAGCATTTGTGATAGCTTCCTCTTCGAGCACGTTGACTACTGGTGCTAGGACATCCTCAGTGGCGTCTATTGTGATCCCCGATCCCCTATCCATTTTGGTGCTATAGTTTGACGATGGGGATGTTCAACAAGTTTTATCTCATCTTATTGTGGAATCATCCGTTCACAATTCTTCTTCTACTTTTGAAGATGTCAATGTTGTGCCTAATGAGCCACCACCGCTAGTTGTCTCTAGTCTACATGCTACTCCTTCCACTTCCAGAGGCCATGTGAAATCACTAGCTTAGAAGTCAATTTAGATGTCTCGTTATCAATATCCTGCTCTCTTTTCAATGGAGAAAACCTTGTCCACCAAATTCTATTCCTAGGCAGCTCAATAGAGATGGGATACTCTTCCATCAACCGTGTTTGTTCTTTATAATCCCATAATTTCATTGAATATAAACAATTTAATTTGGATACTTTGTTGAATGAGAGACATTTGTTAAATGATGTGTTATTGTCTCAACATTTTGATGCTAAATTAGTATGAGAATTTTACTGTAATTTGGATAAGGGAGTGTTGGATGATACAACTCTATGTTTTCATATGGTATATGTGAGGAAGAGATTGTTTAAATTTGATCCTGATTTGTTGAATGAATTTTTGGGGTTTGTGGATTTAATTGGGGATCAGTCATATGAGGATGACTTTGATGTGAGTATTAATATACTAATAAGTGTTTTAACTGGTGGTAAATTTTCCTATTAGCTTTCTGCCATTGCACTTCATGCTTTTTATCTATCACATAAGTATTTTGTTATTCATAAATTTTTGTTAGCTAATTGGATGCAGAGTACCTATATTGTGACAGTTTATCTTGCTCAGTCCAAGTTTGTGTATGCGATAGGCACCGAGATTCACATAAATATGGACAGATTAATTATTAAGGTTATGCTTGTGGGTATCGCAAACATTATTGGGTTTTTTCTTGTTTGATTACTCAGATTTTTCGTGCACACGATGTCTCTTGGGTTTTGTACTTAAGCCTGTGTCCTTTTTGAAGCAAGCTCGAGTGATTGATTTGTCGTACTCTTCATTTGAGTCCTTCAAATAGCCTATTACACCTATTGTTGATAATCCTGCCTCTTTATTTGTTGAGATCAATAGCATTAAGGGTATTGTTCATGTTGGTATGATTGCACTTAATAGCTCAAACAACGTATTCTTCATTCTACTTCATTTTATGATTCTTAGCCTCTTTTGGTATTGGTTTGTCCTATGGGGGAGATAGAAACGTGTATATTCAGCTGTTACTTGTAGCTTTGTTGGTGACAAATGACTGTTGACTTGATGTTGACCTTGGTTTTGAAATTTTCGATGATTGTTTATTTCAAGGGGAGTTTCTGATGTGACAAATAATGTAAAAAAGAGGGAGATCATTAAAATATTTTGTTAAGATATTATATTCTATTTTTGGCATTATTTGTATGCTAATTTATTTGGAATATCTTTTGTGATAAAGAAGTTTACTTGATATAAGATTCTACTATCTTGGAATATGTAGAATTTTGGAAGTCAAGATTTTTGTGGAAGGAATCCTAAAAGAAATTGAATTTTAGAGGAAGGACTTGTAGCATATTAATGTGCATTCTATGGTGTGACAAAAATTAACAATTTTACGTCTACTATGCTCGTAGGTTTTCGGAGATCAACTACAAAGTTCACAACAAATTTTTGTTTGAAGACTCTTAATGATTATGTTTTAATAGGACTCTAAATGTAGGGTAGTGTTTTTTGACTCAAGTGTTTTTTGTTTATGTTATTCTTGATTTAATCACTTGAGAAATTTATATCTTTGTTTTCATTCGTTATTTCAAAATCCTCTGTTGAGGTTAACATGAGATGAGCATATTATTAAGTGTGAAATAAATTTCAAGGATGTTGGTACAAGTGGATAGCGATAAGGAGTGAGTGATGTCGGCTCTATAATAGCCTTATAAAAGCCTATTGTACTACAGTAAAAGTTTAGTAATCTGGGTGAGGACCTCACAGATGTAGATCTTATATACTACAGTAAAAGTTCAGTAATTTGGGTGAGAGCGTCACAGATGTAAATCGTATGTACCGAACTACGTTAATAAATTTCTTGTGTTGATTTATTTACTGTGCACTAAAATTTTCTACTTGTAAATAGATTTTGGAAAATCGTAGTTACTAATACAATTACTCTCAGGCAAGCAATCGTTAGTTTAATCTGGAACAACCACGATAAAACAAGAATTTTGCGCAACTTCAACCTAGATTTTTCATAAAACACAAAATATCTTTTTTTTGAAAGACTTTTCTCTAGTCAGATTGACCCAACCAACGAGACCTAACAAAATCCACACAGTCCTTGAAACGATGATTTTTAACCTTATACACTACTTTGTTTTTTTCTCTCTTGTTCATATTCAGGATCAGGAGTGTATATATATATATATATTGTATTAAATGATTTTTGACTATAGAATCATTGATCAATTATTTTTATAATGGATTAAAATTTTAATATTTAATTAATATAATTTATAATTTTAATAATATTGAAGAAAACTGAAGGGGTGTAGTAGTTTTGCAAAAACTTCGATTTGATCGTAGTTACTTGTAAGGTTTTGCCGCAGTTACTTGTAACTATATCTGTATCTGTCAGTTACTAGATATAATGTAACTGTATCATCAACTATAAATTTTTTCAGCACAATCAAAAACAGAAAAATAAATATGAAATTAAACAGATCAACACCGAAATTTGGTATAGCAGTTCGACACACCTTTCCTATGTCTGTGAGACCCTCACCCAGCTTAATT
>JAJMLV010000228.1:70484756-70495639 GCA_027123465.1 Erythroxylum coca | reverse complement strand
AAGTGTTGATGAACACGCGAGAGTTTTTGGGTATGTGAAAGCCTTCGATGGTGATATCTTCAGTTGACATGTGAGGAGCCAACAATGGCGCAATTGGGTGGAGCCTGAAGGTTTCTTTGACAACCATTTCTATGTAGTTCAAGCCTTCTACATCTGATTCTTCTACCATTCTGTTCATGGGGACTTTTTCGTCCAATTCCTTTTGAAGTTTCTTCATTATCTGAGAATTCTTCATGAGCTCTGATAGTGCCCACTCGACTACTGTTGTTGAACTGTCCATTGAAGCTGCAAGCATGTCCTGCATGGAAATTCGGATGAACAAGCAATAATTCGAAATGACCATGCATAGGACCATGAACAACTTTGTCTCCCCTAGTCGTATTATGAAGAGAATTAAACGTACTGTTTGATAATTAAAAAAAGCTAATCACAACAGCTTTATGAAATAAATGTGCCTTTTGTTCACAATGGTAATGAAACTATCACATCTACTAACTCTATTATCTATCAAATCCAAAAACTGAAATTTTAAGGCAGGAAGAGGTGAGTTATGTAGAAATTAAAATCGAGTTATCAATAAAAATATTATCAGAGCACATGCGAATAAAATCTACGAATATATTTAGTAGCATTACCTTATAACCCTTAATCTTCTTAAGAATCTATGTGAAGTATATTAATTTGTTATAGCAGTCTATGATATACTATCAAGTGAATAAAATAAAGAAAAAACAACAACAATAATAATACTCAGCGAGAGTCTCGCTGAGCACGAGGTTTAGGAAGGTCTATGATATACTATCAAATAACATAAAGAGGAAATCAAGTGAATAAAATAAAGAAAAAACAAAAACAATAATAATACCTAGGCAGAATCCCACGGACTACAGGATCCGGAAAAGTCTAGTAATACGTAACCTTATTCTTGTCATGTGAAATTTGAATAAAATAAAAAAGAAAAAGAATAAACATGAAAGGTTTTGTTATAAAGTAAATCTTTCCATAGGAATCTCCTAAAAAAATGCAAATTAGAAATCCTATGATTCTTCATTTCTCTACTTTGTCTTCGTTAGGTTGATAGGAACTCTCCAGAGAATCTTTAACTTATAAATAAAAAATCTTAACAAACATAAAATATTGGATAAACAAGTATGAATTAATTTTAATGTGTCGACATAATTTTAATCATATTATTTTAATGTGTATATAACTATAAATACCAAAATATGAATTATGAACTTCTAAACATGCTTCTTTTATGTTGAAAAACTACAATTTTATAATTTTCATTAATTAGTGTAGAAAGAATTTGAATCATAATGTTTTTTTCAAAAAATGAAAAAATTTATGTTAATCATAGCAAAAGCTACAACAACATTACAATGAGTTGCATTATTAGTTTGCATTCAACATATGTTGAGGTTACAATAAAGTGCTAAAAAAGCTAGGTTAGTTGGGTTTGTCATCACATTACTGAGTGAGTTGTGTTTATTGTAAGCTATGAAAGCTGCTCGAACCCAGTTAACAATGTGTTCAGCTATTTGATATTTGCCTTCCTTAGTTCCCTCTCTCCTTCCATATGGAGTAAATGGTGGTAGTAAAAGCTATTTTAATAAGAATTATATTCGTTTCACATAGCTTGGTCCCGACAATGATCATGTTAAGTGCCTCTCTCCAATCAAAAGTATAACTAGGTAATTGTTGCATATTTATTATCTAAGTCCACATTGTCTTGGTGTAACTACATTAAAAAATAAATGATTTTGACTTTCTGTTGTATGTTTACAAAGAACACAAATGAGATCATAACTGCCAAACCATCTATCCTTGGTTTTGAGTATGTTTTTAATTACTGGCTGAGAGAAGATTGAAGCTTTTGGGTTTAATGACTACCTCCATAGAATATCATACCACGGAACCAGTTCAACATCACATGTAAATATCTTATACAAGAGCTACTAAGAAATGCACCTCTTGGGTTGGGCATCCATAGAATGTTATCCTCTCCTATTTCATCTGGAAGAGCAGGCAACTAACCAATTAGTAAGGATAATCCTCTAAAATTGTGACCTTAATCTTCATTGTGGATGAGTGAAGAGACCCTTACATTGAGTGGGATACGATTTCTGAGTTTTGTTATTGTTATTCTCTAGATAAGTGGACTATAAGACGTCCAATTATCGTACTGGAACCAAATGTTTTCACCATCCCCTAGCTGATGCTTAATGTAAGGGTAGACCAAGCTTCTCAATTCAAGAATATAGTTGAAAGTCCCGGAAAACTCTTTAGAATTCCAAGTTGCCAGAAATTTCGCTCTTTAAGATGGTGTTCATTCACCCACTTGATCCATAATGCTTTTTTATAAATGAAGAGTCACCATATTCTTTTACATAAAGAACCTTTTGCATTTGTGAAATTGAGATAATACCGAATCCATCTTTCTTCTTTGATAAGGTAATATCGCTCCATTTTACTTTGGCATTTTTACCATTTTCTACTTTTTTTTAGACCACAGGAAAGCTTTTACAAGTATGTCAATTTCCTTGATAACCCTCTTAGGCTATACAACATGTGTAGACCAATAAATGTGCAAGCTATTCAATACCGATGTGATGAGAATAAATCTAGTTGCCATTGAGAGAAAATGATTATGCCAAGCGTTGATCCTTTCTTTAATCTTCTCAATCAAGGAAATGAAATCAAAGAATTTAGGCTTAGTAGACGTAATTGGTACTCCTAAATATTTGAAAGGTGTGTGCACTTTAAAGCCAACAGTACTGTTGATCTTCTCTTGGTTACAAACATCTGAAGAGATGCACACACTTCTCTTCTCCATATTCACCCGTAAGCTAGACCATTATGCAAATATATGCAAGATATTTATCAAATTTCTGATGGAATGAGTGTCTGCACTACTAAGGAGCATCAGATCATCTGCATAGATCAAATGTGTTAACTTGATCTCTTTACATTTATGGTGGAATTGGAAGCTATCATTACTTTCAAGAATTTTGGAATCAATTCAGATATTCCTTCCTTTCTAAAGCAAATAGGTAAGGGAAAAAAGGATTCCCTTGCCTAATACGTCTGGCGAGCTTGAAAGGTAATGATGGAATGTCATTTACCATTACACTGAAAGAGGATGTTTGAATGCAAGCCAATCTTTGAACTTGGGTGGTAAGCCTATAACTTCCAAGCATTCTTGCAATTACCTCTAACTAATAGTATCATATGCCTTGAAAAAATCAAATTTTCATCAGGCAATTTTTGTAGGCTTCGCTGAGTGGTATTCCCCTAAAAACTCCTATAAAAGGAGTATATTGTCTCCAATACTCCTCCCAGGTAGGAATGCCCCTTGTTCCATGTGAATAACTTCTTATAGAACTAGTTTTAGCCTTAGAACAAAAAATTTGACAATCACTTTATAAACAGTAGTGTAACATAATATGGGTCTATATTCAATTATGGATGATGGATATTTCTTCTTAGGATTAAGACATATAAATGTATGATTTACCTCCTTGAGCAATGTTGTAGATGAGAAAAACTCCGGTACATCCTTTATAAAAAGATATCCAAGTGGTTTGAAAAAAGAGGGTCGTGAATCCATCAAGACCTAGAGCCTTTGATGGATGAAGGCTGAAAAGCACTTCCTTCACTTCCTATGAAGTAAAATGAATGGTTGTTTTTTCATTAAGGGCTTGATTTAAAGAAATACCAAACATATCTTTGATATTAAAACCCTATGGAGAGGTGTTTGTTGTCCCCATCAACTGTTGAAATATCACCTGATTAAGTTAAGTAACTCTTGCTGACCTGTGATCAAATTGCCACTGATGTCTTGTAATCTTGTTATGGTATTCACATTTCTTCTTGACAGTAGAGAAGCATGAAAAAAAATTAGGTGTTGGATCCCCATCTTTGAGCCAATTCAATCTAGCCTTCTACTTAAGGACCGAATTAAGGTATGCTAGTTGTTCTTGGTATTCCTTCAACCATCGGTTTTCAATAGCCTTTAGTTCATTATCCATAGGATGATTTTAATGAGCTTCCTGTGCTTCGGCTAGTTTCCTTTTGCTCACATCTAGATCTTGATTCTTTTGTCTTACAAAAACTTTAATAAGTTGTTTAATTATTTTGAGTTTTTGCATTAATTGGAAGGTCTTATATCCCCAAACTTCATGACCCCCACAACTATTGACAAGCTCCATAAATCCTGCCATCTGTGTAACTCCATTGAAGAGTTTGAATGGAACTCCCACTCTTAACAGTTCAGTCATGTTTTGGATGAGCATATAGGAATGGTCTGATAGGATATTATCTCCAAAACATACTAATGATTATAGGAATCCACTCATCCATATTGGATTCACAATTGCTCTGTCTAGCTTTTTTTGAATCAACATCTCTCCCTGCTATTTATTAGTCCAAGTAAATACCTTCCCTATTGCTCCTAGATCCATTAAGTCCACCTGATGAAAGAATTGGTTTAACTCTCTGCTAACGCCCAATGTGTATCTATTGTCACCTTCAACTTCACTCAAATTCAAAAAGCAATTGAAATCCCCATTGGCTATCCAGAATTTGGACATTCCATTTTGAAGTATTTGCATATCCTTTCATAATTTGTCCCACTGAAATGCAAACTTTAAGGCATAAATAAGAGTAACTTCGAAGACAGAAGAATTACCTTGGAGTTTACAATACAGTGCATAAACTTATCATTGTGACTGGTTGCTTTCACCTCAATGCAATCTGAATTATAAAGACAAATAATGCGGCCATTGTAATGATGATAGTGGTTATTAATGTACTTCCATTTAGCACCTAAAATTTCAGTGCTAATTAGGTATGAGAGGCTTTTTTTTTCAAGGAGACATACTAAAATAGGTCTTTTATGAAGCACTAACTCCTTTATCATGGACTATTTTAGAGGGTCATTTAATATTCCATACTAACGTAGTCATCTAGGGGAATATCCTTTCAGTTTTGCTCTTTTCCTAGCTAAGCGTCTACTAGACTTTGAGGGTGTATCTGTTGATCCTCAATCCCAGTGGTATAGGGTTGTTTATGTGGAATTGCATCAGCATTTTGATGTATCACCATATGTTGTGCCTCATTCAATATTATCTTAGTTGATGAAGGCTTTGATAAGTTTCTGGCATTGTCTGTACATCCATCTTATTGTTGGTGGGAGTGTCTTTTGCTGTGTTGGTTGTAGAGTTAAGAAGTCAATTGGACTTGGATGGTGTAGCCATTATCTCTTTACTAAAGTTGATGTCTATATGTGACAATTGTGGTGTATGTGGGATTGCATCCTCAGATTGCAATGCCTCTAAATTCTGAATATTATCCAACATTGTCTCAGTTAGTGGTAGCTTAAGGTTGCAAGTGGGATTGGTTGGATTGTTTCTAACTGATGTTGTTAGGAACCTTAATAGAGACTATATTATTACTATAATAGGTGATAACAAGCTGGAGCAAGCTCCCCCTCCTAGTTGATGCAGGCCAAACCAACCTAACAATGATTAAAAAAATGTACTCCTCTTTATCCTTAATATACAACTATATCCCCTCTCATTCTCTCTCCATAACTACCTTCTAACAAACTTGCCTACATGGAAACTGACACTCCTCCCTTTCCCAATTTGTTCCTGCAAGTATAGGTTTTAATGGGCTTAGTTTGTATGGGCTGAATAGAAGGTGAATTGGTAGAAATTCCCTCCTCCTCAATCGGCACCTTGTCCTCAAGGGGAATAGAAGGAAATTTCCCCTTAATGAAGTACGTATCCTCATAGGTAGCTTCCCTTACTAGCTTAACCTTCTAATGGATTAGCCATTGTTGAATCTTTCTGCCTTTGGACTTGCTGAAGCGTGAAGCTAGGACTGCCTCTGGCTCAACCCTTTAAAAAACGTCAACCTCTAACCTTTGAGGAAGATCTTGCTCAATAGGGTGATCACCCATGCCCTTTTTAACTGTGAAACATGGAAAATTCAATGTACCTTAGGTGTAGGTGGAAGCTGTAATTTGTAAGCAACTTGCCCTACCTTTCCAATAACCTTAAAAGGGCCATAATACCTTGCAGATAGCTTAGAACATATGTGTCTTGCCATGGTGAACTATCTATATGGCCTGAGCGTAATATAGACCAAGTCTCCTTCCTGGTACTGTACCTCCCTCCTATGAGCATTTGCAGATTTCTTCACTGATGACTGGGTACACAGTAAATTATGCTTAAGCTAGCATAAAGCCTCATCTCTATCAACCAAGGCCAATGCCATTGATTCCACTTGAGTCTCTCCTTGTAGGATGTGCAGTATAGATGGTGGTAGGCGACTATAAACAACTTCAAAAGGACTCCTTCTAATTGAAACAAGAAAATTAGTGTTATACCAACTTTGTCCAAGATAACCAATGAGACCAGTGTTTAGGTGGTTCGGAGGTGAAACAACGAAGGTAGGTTTCTAGAAACTTATTAACCACTTCTGTCTGGTCATCCATTTGGGGATAATAGGAGGAATTTATCTTCAATACTGTCCCTTGTAACCTGAATAATTTCTTCCAGAAATTACTTGTGAAGAGAGGGTCTCTATCATTCAATATGGAGCCAGGAATACCATGTAACTTCACCACATCTCATATAAACACTTCAACCACTATTTTAACTGAGAATGGGTGTTTTAGAAGTAGAAAATGAGCATATTTCTACAACTGATACACTAAGGAAGCCTTGTAATGAAGTCCATGGAAACTTCATCCCATACCAGCCTAGGAATGGGCAAAGGTTGTAAAAGACCAGTTGGAGACGTAGCCAAAGATTTGTTCCTTTGACATGTGGCACACTCCCGTACAAATTTCTGTATTGTTGACTTCATTCCTAGGCAAAATAAACCTCTAGCCAATCTTTTGTAGGTCTTAAGAAAACCAGAATGTCCCTCTAGAGGAGAAGAATGATACTTTTGCAATAAATGGGGAATTAATGTTAAAGTAGGAGAGAGTACTAGCCCGTTCTTATAGAATAGTAAGTTTTCCTTCATTGATATTCTGGCTTAGATTTTGGATTCTGTCATAAAGTCACCATGAGTTTACTATGTTTTGCATCCTCCTGAATCTCCTTCCAAATCACTTCCATATTAACCCAAAATGGAGCTAAAACTGTCGTAAATAACAACTTATCTTTCTCCACTTTGGATAGGGCATCTACAGCACCATTTTGTTTTCCCAACTTATAGATTACTTTAAAATCCAAACCCAACAACTTAGCCTGCCAACGTTGCTAATCTATTGATGGAATTCTCTAGTTTACTAAATGCTTAAGGCTCTTATGATCAGTGTAGACATTGAAATGCCTCCTTATTAAAAATTGTTTCCAATGTTGAATAGCTAGCACTATTGCCATCATTTCTTTTTCATAAATAGACTTGGAATAAGTCGATTCAACTAATGCCTTGTTGAAGTAAGCTAAGGGATCACTTTCTTGCATTAGGACAGTACCTAATCCCCTCCCAGAGCCATCACACTCAACTAAAAATTCCTTGGAGAAATTCGATAAAGCTAGAACAGGTGATGTGGTCATTCTTTTTTTTGAGTTCCTCAAAAGCCACTTGAGCTTTCGTTCCCCAAATGAACCCAATTTTCTTAGTCAATTCAGTAAGTGGTTTCGCGATTCTACCATAATCATTTAAAAATTTTCTATAATACCTTGTAAGCTCAAGAAATTCTCTTACTCCCTTCATATTCTTAGGTACAGGCTATTCCACAATACTTTTAATTTTCAGTAGATCTATAGCTATTCCTAGACCTGAAAGTACATGACCAAAACATTCCACGGGCTACTGGCCAAATAAGCATTTCTTCTTGTTCACATACAAGTGATTGTTCACTAATAGCTATAACACTCAGGCCAAATGTTGCAGATGCTAATTCCAATATGAACTTGGCCAGCATCTCTCCTCCTCTGCACAAAGTCATTATGGCCAAGCCTAATGCTCGACATCTTTTCATCCTTCGAGGCATTCTTTAGTAGCTTCTCCTTCACCATCTCGTCCTGAACCCCATCCACAATAGTGTCACCTTGTTGCTCGGAGCATTTGTGGTAGCTTCTTCTTCGAGCACATTGACTACCGATGCTAGAACATCCTCGGTGGCATCTATTGTGATCCCTGATCCTCCATTTATTTTGATGTTGTAGTTTGACGATGGGGATGTTCAATGAGTTTATCTCATCTTAATATGGAATCATCTGTTGACGATTCTTCCTCTGCTTCTGAGGATGTCAATGTTGTGCTTAATGAGCCACCACCACCAGTTGTTTTTAATCTACATGCTACTCTTTCCACTTCCAAAGGCCGTGTGAAATCATTGGCTTGGAAGTCGATTCAAATTTCTCATTATCAATATCTTGCTCGCTTTTTAGTGGAGCAAACCTTGCCCACCAAATTCTATTCCTAGGTATCTCAATAGAGATGGGATACTCTTGCATCAATCTCTATAATCCCATAAGTCTCATTAAATATAAACAATTTAATTTGGATACTTTATTAAATGAGAGACATTTGTTAAATGTTGCGTTATTGTCTTGACATTTTGATGCTAAGTTGGTCTGAGAATTTTACTATAATTTGGACAAGGGAGTATTGGATGATATAGCTCTATGTTTTCATATGGTACATGTGAGGTAGAGATTGTTTAAATTTGATCCTGATTCTTGAATGAATTTTTAGGATTTGTGAATTTAATTGGGGATTAGTCGTATAAGGATGACTTTAATGTGAGTATTGATATATTGACAAGTGTTTTAACTAGTGGTAAATTTTCCTCTTGGCCTTCTACCATTGCACTTTATGTTTCTGATCTATCATGGAAGTATTTTGTTATTCATAAAATTTTATTAGCTAATTGGATGCCAAACACCCATATTGTGATAGTTTATCTTGCTCAAGCCAAGTTTGTGTAAGCGATTAACTATTGAAGCTATGCTTAAAGGTGTTGGTAAATCGCAAACATTATTAGGTTTTTCTTATTTGATTACTCAAGTTTTGCATGCATACGATGTCTTTTGGTTTAATTCTGTTGTACTTGAGCTTGTGTCCTTTTTAAATATCTCTCCTCGAATCCTTAATGTCAATAAGCAAGCTCGAGTGATTGATTTACCGTACTCCTCATCTGAGTCCTTCACACAACTTATTGCACCTACTATCGATACTCATGCCTCCTTCTTTATTGAGGACGATAGCATTAAGGGTATTGCTCATACAAGTATGACTGCACTTCAACAGCTCAAACAACAAATTCTTCGTTCTACTTCATCAGGAAAATATCTTTTTACTTGATGAAATAAAATATATCCCATGTTATGCTAAATTCCTTAAGGAACTTTGCACTTCAAAAAAGAAATTGAAATTTGATGAGAAAGTGCAATTGGGGGAGAATGTCTAAGCCATTTTCAAAATAAAAAGCTTTCGTCTAAGTGTCAAGACACAAGTATATTCACTATCCCATGTCAAATTGGTGATTTGAGAATTGAAAAAGCTATATTAGATTTAGGTTCATCCATAAATGTCATGCCTTACGATGTTTATAACTCTTTAAACATGGGATATCTTAAGGAAACTAATGTAGTGATTCAATTAACAGATCGCTCAAATATTATCCAAAGGGCGTTTTAAAAGACATTTTAGCTCAAATAGGGATATGCTTTTTCCAGTTGATTTTTATATTTTGCAGATGGGGAGTGATGATGTATCTTCTTTAACCCCTTTTTATTTGGAAGGCCATTCTTAAAAACCACTATAACAAAAATTGATATTCATGATGGGTCATTGACTATGGAATTTGATGGTGAATTAATCAAATTCAATATATACAACGCCATGAAATTTTAGGATGATGAACAACCTATTATTTATGTGGATTTTATTGACATATAGGTGCAAAAAAATTCATTATTGAGTGGAAGAGATGAGCCTGAAACAATTTTGGAGATGAGAGACACATCATAGTGGCAAGACACCAAGGAATCGTTACTGCCCAACATTGAATTGAAAGTGCTATTTTGCCAAATGGAGAAAATCAAGTAATTGATAAAATAACAACTATATGTAAAGCTGTCCAAAAATAGTACCAGGATGCTGGCGTCGTTGATCCAGCCATCAACATTGGAGTTGAATAGCTTGCCTAGCCATTTAAAATACATCTTTTTGGGTGAGCAAGACACGTTAGGTCATAATTTCTAATAAACTTACTCTTTTGCAAGAAAACCAATTGATTCAAGTGCTAAGGGAGCATAAGGAGGCTACAGTGGCAGATTTAAAGGGTATTAGTCCCACCATTTGTATGCACCGAGTATTGATGGAAGATGAAGCCAAGGAGGTAAGGCAACCCTAATGTCTTTTAAATCCACCTATGATGAAAGTGGTGAAAAAGGAAATTTTAAAGCTTTTAATGTTGGAATAGTGATGATGAGTTAATACCCACTTATGTTCAAAATGGGTGGAGAGTTTGCATAGATTATAGGAAGCTAAATTTGGTTACTAGAAAAGATCATTTTTCGATTCCGTTTATCAATCAAATGTTGGAAATACTTGCAGGTAAATTTCTCTATTGCTATTTAGATGTTTATTTAGGGTATCACTACATTTTGGATACACCTAAAGACTAAGAGAAAACAACCTTCAAATGTCCATTCGGTACCTTTGCTTAACGAAGAATGTCATTTAGGTTATGTAGCGCACCAACGACATTTCAAAGGTGTATGGATTTCACAACTTATGGAGAGTCTTTTGAAAGATGCATTGTCAACCTTAAAAAAGTGCTTAAACGTTGCATTGAGACTAATTTGGTTTTAAATTATGAAAAGTGTCATTTCATGGTTGATCAAGGC
>JAJMLV010000228.1:70417222-70433096 GCA_027123465.1 Erythroxylum coca | reverse complement strand
GCTAAAAGGTACTTTTAAACTAATAATATTAATTATGTAAACCTTCAATTATATATATACACACATATACATACATACATATATATATATATATATATACACATCTACCTATATATATATACATATACATATGTATTCGTATGTGTGTGTATATGTATAATTAAAGGTTTACATAGCCAAATACGTAAAAGGGTTAATTGTAAAAAAAAATCTCTAATTTCACTCAATTTTACAATATAAAATCAAACTTTTAAAATATTTTAAATTCATTTTAAAAATATTTTACTGTTGAGACATGTCAGTAATGTTTTTTCTAACACATGGACATCTAGAATATTTGTCATTCAATAAAAAATATGTTAAAATATTGAAAAACTAACAGGTTTCCTTGTCCTTCCTGCTAGTTTTCAACGTGCTTTTACTTCTCTCGGACACTGAAGCCAAACTCGTCGTTAAAACGCTCGTCGTAATGAAATCAACATCACTCGACCCATTCTGTAGGCCTCTACTTTGTGCGACAAGTAAAATTTGATTATCATCATTATGTTTCAAAGCAGAAGCCAGCGCATCAATCAAAGGAGGACTTACAGGGGACTTGTGTCGCTAATGAGTATTCACAGAATCTCTCTTACACTCATTTCCACTAAAGCTAGACTCAGTTTTGGGACTGAATGGATTTATAAGCTTTGGATTCGATGGTACAATAATGCCCGAAATACTTAAGACTAGCACTCACAAGATAGTCTTGAGCAAACATCAATCATCAAAACTTTGAGCAAACATCAATCATCAAAACATACACAATTGAATCACACGTCAAAGGAGTGAACATTGGGATCTACTGAGAACTAGTCGTGCACAACCGAAGCATTAGGTTTGCCAAAAAAGCAACAGAAATCCAGAGAGGATATATTAGCCAAAGTGAGAGATGATGTCATAGTTAATAGGGTAGAGTATCTAGTAGTTAATAATATTGAAGAAAGTGGACGTAGTAAGGGAGTCCCAATAGATGAGAGAGGATGTTCTGGAGATGATGAAGGGTAATGCGGAGTTAATGTACCTAATAAAAACCAACAGGAAGAGAATAATTAGTTTTAACATATTTTTATTAAAACATGTATATCGTACGTGGTGCCACTCTCCTACGAAGTGGTCAGGTGGTAAAAAAAAATTTGACATGATGTGTCACTTTTTTGAAGTTAGAACTGTTTATAATAAATTTAGATTTTTTCAGTTAACTTTATTAAAAAGAGAACTTTTTATCGTTGCCTTTAGAAATTGCTTTTAAATCATCACCGTTCAGATATATGTTGATATCTTATTAGTTAATTTTGGACAATATTTGATAATTAGACCTAGTGAACTTATGTGATACTCTTTTAAGATAAATTTGATAAAGTCTAAAATCTTAATCAATATGAAATTTAACGAATAATCTATTTTGAAGACAATAATTATCGAAGAAATCAAAATTTTGAAAATTTGGTTTTGATTTTTGCAGCAGAAATTTTACTAGGCTTTTTGTGCATAGTGGGCTAATCTGTTTTTGTTTTTGAAGAAAAAAACGATAGGCTTTGTATGACCTAGAGGCTGGGATTTTGATAAGATTCAACAATTGATTTTGTGGGATAATATTCCAAGTTGCAACTTTTGGATTAGGTCTTCACGATCTTGTATTTGGTTTTATCGTGTATGATGTTTTTTTTCTTTGCAGCTGTATATTCCTCTATTTTTGAATAACCATTGAGTGCTGTAGAGTTATTCTTTATTTATGATTTTTGCTGCATTGAATGTGTTGATTTTAGCATATGGATTTTCTAATGTATGCATGAACTCTTGGTAGATGTCTTATTATTCATGGAGTGCTACTTTTGTTGCTATCGATTGTGAGTTGTGGTGTGAGAAAATTCCAAAAGACTTTGTGATATTAGCAACTGCTATTCTTAGTTGATAGTGTGATGTTTATTTGGTTGATTGAGGGTTAATTGGGTACACTTCCTGATAGTGTTGGTTGTCGGGAAAAAATTCCAACAGGCATTGCAAATTTTATAGCTTCGTTATTTGTAACATTTTAATGAAGAAACAAGTATGTTTGTTATTGATTTTTCTGCTACTATGGGTGTGATGTTATGGTGATAATATTGAAAGACTGCAACAGATTTATTGGTAGACAACTTTTCGATCTTTCATTGAAGAAGCTGGAATTATTAAAGAAGTTGTCTTTCTTTTTTCAAGTGTATTTGTTTATGTTAGTTATTATTTAATCACTTGAGTTGTTTATTTCACTTCATTATTATTAAATATTGTTTAAAAAAATCTCTAGTGAGATTAGCACGAGTTGGTTGTGTTATTAGGATTGAAATTCTTTAACAGGGTGTAAAGACGAGGGATAATGTTAAAGGTAGGGTGAGTCGGCATTGTAATGCCTTGAATAAAAATATTATTGTTCTTTGGTGAATGTGATTAAGTTAGGTAAGGGCCTCGTAGATTTAGATAAGGGGTATCGAACTGCGTTACCAAATCGTGGGTGTTGATTTGTTTATTTTACGTTAAATTTTTCTGTTTTTGTTTATGCTAAAAACAAATGCAGTTGAATTAGAATTTTTGCAAAACTACATCCTTTGGGATTTTTAATTAATATCAGAGCAAGACACCGAATCAGAACTTGGTACGTCAAGTTGGTGCAGATTCATATTTCATAATTATAGCCATAAAATAAGGGCCATCAATCATCAGGCTACTGTTATTAGATGGTTCAAATTATCCTACATGAAAATCACGGATGAGAGTATTCATTTAGACACAAGGAACAAAAGCATGGAACTCATTTTAAATGGCTAGACACATAAGGGAGAAGTAGTGCTTAAAGATCCATCTGAGTGGACAAGGGCTGAAAAAGAGAGAGCGCTTCGAAATTCTCAAGCCTTGAATGCCATCTTTAGTGTAACTGAGGAAGGTCTTTTTTTAATGATATCAGCCTGTGAATAAGTAAAAGAAGCGTATGACACTTTGCAAACTATACATGAGGGATCGAAATCTATGATAGCTTTGAAACTTCAGAAGTTGGCTGTGAGATTTAAAGAGCTGAGGTTGGATGAAAGTGAAACTATTAGAGACTTCCATAAGAAAATATGTTACATAGCAAACCAAGTATATCAACTTGGGAAGAAGTATTTGAATTTGAAACTTGTTAAGAAGACATTGAGAATATTGCCTTCGAGATTTATACCAAAAATTTCAGCCATCAAAGAAGCACATGATATCACTGAATTATCTTTGGATAAGGTAATTAGGATTCTTACCAATTTTGAGATAAATTTTTTGAGATATAAATGAGAGAAGATCATAGGATTGGCATTGCAAGCTGAGGTTGGAAAAGCCATGAATGATTTAGGAGATGAATATGATGAAAATGAGGATATGAAGTTACTAACAAGAAATTTCAACAATTGGTTAAAGAAAGTGAAGAAGGATAGATCCAATTTTAGGCAAAACGATGGGAGCCCATCAAATAAGAATTTCAAACAAGCTAAAACTTAAAAGGGCAAAAGAAAAGTAAAGAAAATTTAATGTCATAAATTTCAAGGCTTTGAACATGTACAAGCAGAATGTGTTAACACTTTGAGGAAGAGAAAAGGGAAGTCTTATATGAGTACTTAGAGCTAGGATAAATTTGAAAGTGATCATGGTAGTGAGGAGGGATTTTTGAGCAATAACACTACGTTAGTTTCTTTATACAACAAAAGTCTAGTTACTTGCTTAATAGCAACTAAAAAGGAAGAAACTAACGATAAAACTATGGATAAATCAATCCAAAATTTTGGGATAACACAAATAAACTAGTCCAAAATTTAATTTGAGATTATGACAGTGATTCATATGACAAAAAGGAAGATATTTATGAAGCCTATAAATAAATGTAAGCAAAATTGGTGCAAACATGTAAAAAGGATAAAAAGGTAAAGAAGAAAAACTCTTCTATGAAGAATGTCATTCAAGATTTAGAGATGAAATTGTTATCTAAAAATAGATGAGCATGATGAAACATAGTTGAAGTTGGTTAGTACAGAAAAGGGAATAAAAATGTTAAATGGAGGTATCAAAAAAACTAGAAAAGTTGCTAAAAATTGGTAAGATTAAAGGAGACCTTTAAAGCATTGACTATAAAGGTGAATGTTCTAAGTCAAATGATGAGAACAATGGTGTGACCAAATCTGTCCAAGGAGAAATCTCAAGGAAGACACGAAAATTTATGCCTACTTGTCAAATTTGTAAGGTTAATGGGCACATAAGATCGAAATGTTACAAATTGTTACAAATGATATTTCAAAGAGCTCAAAACTAAAAATCTAAACAGTCTTTAATGAACTTTTAATAGCAGCCCATGTTACCAAAGCAAACTTGGGGTAGAAAAATCAACCTTACACTTCAGAACATATACATAAGGGAGTTAATACCAGAAATTGTTCAAATAAACAGTTAATTGTTAATAGAAAAGAAGTCAACCAGATATCTGATGACAGTGACGAGGAATAAGGACAGGTTTGAATTTCTTCGAGGGGCACAGGAACTGTGTAATTTACATTTTTGAAGTATATTTTAATGTTGTTTAAAAAAATAGGGCTCGAAGGAGTAATGTCTAGACTTTTTGAGTTTTTGATTTATGGGTTTTCTAAGGTTCAAGTGATTGATATGTGTTTGGTTTTTTATTATATGTGAAAATGAGGCTCTGTTTGATGTTTTGAGAGTTTTGCTTTTGGACTTTGATTTGCGAAGTTATGCCGAGAAAATGTTGATGCTTGGTTGGTGACCCACAGGAAGATTCGAGTTTTCTATGATTTGTGTTTTTCAAGTTTTATCTTGATTTCTCTATATAGTAGGCTGTATAAATTTGGGCAATTTGTGTTCATATAGATTAATTAAGTTTGATTATGATTCATTGACTACATTTTTTAGATTTCTGAATATAATTGGTCATATGCAGATGGCTGTGATGTAAGTAATGATATGTTGGATAGTGTTTTGACTAGTAGTAAATTGTCATTTTGGCGTGCTTATAATTCTTCTGTTGCACCTACTGCTAATTTTTAGGCTTCTTCATTCACCGAGATTGACTGCATTGAAGACATTCTTCATTTTGGCATTGTTTATTTTCATCTCATATGACTGTTCAATTTGAGGGGAGATTTCAAGGTATTAATCTTACTTTTGGCATCTTTTTATCCCAATGGAGAGAAAACTATAGTTTGGGAAACATGTCATATTATGTCTGGATGCCTTGTTGGTTGTGCTTTGTTACCTTTGGACATTTGGATATTTGAGTATTTGGATATTTGATTATATTTGGATATCATTGTTTAACTAAGGGGGAGTTCTCATATGGTTTCTGAATTTGATGTTATGCATCCAATTATACTCTTTAAGAGGGTTTTAATATGTGACAAATCATGTCAAAAAGGAGTAAATTGTTAAGATATATGTTGATATCTTATTATTTAATTTTGGGCATTATTTGATAATTAGACCTAGCAGATTTATGTGAGTCTCTTTTTAGGTAAAAGTGGTAAGGTTTAAAATCTTAATCAATATGAGGTTTAAGGGATAATATATTTTAGGGATAATGACTATCTAATGAAGCAAAGTTTTGAAGATTTGGTTTTGATTTTTTCAATTGAAATTTGACTGGTTTTTTGTACATTGTGGGCTGATGTGTTGTTATTTTTGGATAAAAAATGATAGGCTTTGTATAACCTGGAGGCTGGGATTTTGATAAGATTTAGCTGCTGATTTTGTGGGATAATATTCTAAGTTTGTATTGCAACTTTTGGACTAGGGCTTCACGATCTTGTAGCTGATTTTATCTTGTATGATTTTTTTTCTCTACAGTCGTATATTTCTCTATTTTTGAATAACTATTGAGTGCTTCAGAGTTGTTCTTTATGTGTGATTTTTTCTGCGTATTCTCCATCTCTTGAACAACAACAGTGGGTTGTGCGGTAGGTTGGATGTGTTGATTTTAGCAATTGGCTTTTCTAATATATGCATGAACTTTTGGTGGATGTCTTATTGTTCATGGAGTGCTACTTATGTTGCTACCAATTGTTAGTTGTGGGGTGAGAAAATTCCAGAAGTCCTTGTGATAGTTGCAGCTGCTACTCTTGGTCGATAATGTGGTGTTTATTAAGTTGATCGAGTGTTGATTGGGTACGCTTTTGGTGACTATCAATAATGCTAGTTGTGGGTAAAAAAATTCCAACAAGCATCATAGATTTTATAGCTTCATTGTTTCCAACATTTCAATGAAGAAACGTGTATGTTTGTTGTTGATTTTTTTGCAACTATATAAGTGTGATGTTACAGCGATAATATTGAAAGATTACAATAGATTAGGAAAGTTGCCTTTCTTTTCTCAAGTGTGTTTGTTTATATTAATTATTGTTTAATCACTTGAGTTGTTTATTTCATTTCATTATTATTAAACATTGTTGAGAAAATCTTCTGTTGAAATTAGCACAAGTTAATTGTGTCACTGGGAGTGAATTCTCTCACAAGCTGTGAGGACAAAGGATACTGTTAAGAGTAAGGTGAGTTGACTATCTAATGCCTTGAATAAAATTATTATTGTTCTTTGGTGAAAATGAGTTTTTTATGGCAATAATTTAATTAAAAATAAATTATTGTATATAGTAATGAAGCCTTTGCGACCATAAGATTCAAGTCATGGAAATAAACTCTATCTAAAAATACAAAGGAAATACTGTTTCCCTTAATACAATAAATTTCTTATTCATTATCATTAATTATTAATCTTGTTTAAAATGATTATTATAAGGTTTTGCATTAAATCTCAGATGAATCACTCAATGGCTACCTACTATATTGCAAGAAATTAACTGATGGTATATCCGTAAATCTAAATCAAAGGAGTGGACAAGATGAACGTACCAACATCACGGCTTTAATGTTGTCCAGAGAAATAGTGTACTCAGTTTCTTGGGATCCTACGAAACCCAACAAGATATCAACAAAGTCCTTGGTCCTGTTCTCATCCTTGTTTCGTATATGGTCAGCGATGATCTTCTCTAAGAAACTATCCATCACCTTGCCAACAGCCTTCATACGCTTCCTAAGACCCTGAAGATCAAACGGGGCAATCAGCGGAATGTAATCAGCCAAGTTGGGAGCTGCTATTAATTGCGAGACGTCGTGAATCACAGCTGTAAAACCTCTATCACCGAACTCCTTGTATGTATACTTCTTGCCAAAAAGCATTCTGCAACTGATATCAGAACCAAGAGACGAGACCTTTGCACTGAGATTAACAGCAACTCGTTCATTAGAAGCCTGTTTAATGGAATCAACCAAGAGCTGAATCTCTTCTTTTCTTAGGGACCTGAAGGAATTGACTTTAAGGTTGCTAAGCAACTCTAGCGTGCAAAGCTTGCGCATATTTCGCCAATAAGGTCCATAAGGAACAAAAGAAATGCTCGTCTGGTCGTAACCAATATACTTTGCAGCCTCAACTGGAGGTCTGCTTGCAAACACAAGATCATGCGTCTTGAGGAACAACTCCGCCGCCTTAGGAGACGACACAACAATGGTTGGAACGAAACCTAACCTCATGTGCACGAGCGGACCATGTTTTTTGGCTAGGTCATGCAAAGCTCGCTGAGGGTACTTTCCCAACAAGTGAAGGCAAACGATAATTGGCAACCCTTTTGGACCAGGAGGTAGTTTCTTAACCTTGCTATTGCGCTTTCCAAGCCATGTTTGAAAGATCAAGGCTAGTCCTATCAAGGACAAAGCTATTGTAACCCAAGCCATGAAATGGTATATATCTAACTTGATCTCCACTGATCCTGCACGAACGTTATAAGTAATGAACAAGAGCATTAATCGTTCCTATCTCACCATGACGGACAAGAGCATTAAACGTTACTATCTCATCATGACGGACAAGAGCACTGTTTAGTTTCAATTGTCAAAAATGGTGGGAACCGAATTCTTAACCTTGCTATTGCGCTTTCCAAGCCATGCTTGAAAGATCAAAGGTAGTCCTATCAAGGACAGAGCTATTGTAACCCAAGCCATGAAATGGTGTATATCTAACTTGATCTCCACTGATCCTGCACGAACGTTATAAGCTAAGTAATAATTAATTAATAAACAAGAGCATCAAACGTTCCTATCTTATCATGTGGGACAAGAGCATTAAATGTCCCTATCTTGTCACGATGGACAAGAGCATTGTTTTGCTTCAATTGTCAAAATGGTAGGAGCCGAATTCTTAACCTTGCTATTGCGCTTTCCAAGCCATGCTTGAAAAATCAAAGCTAGTCCTATCAAGGACAGAGCTATTGTAACCCAAGGCATGAAATGGTATATATCTAACTCGGACTCCACTGATCCTGCACCAACGTTATAAGTAATGAACAGGAGCATTTACCACAGTTAGACAAAAGAAAAAGGATAGCTAGCTAAATGGCCAACTATCCCAAATATCTCCTACCAAGGCAGATAAAAGAGTGACATGAAGTGAGAGAGAAAAGAAAGAGAAAGAAAGACAAAAATGTTGTATATTTTTTGTCTAATTTTTTTTGCAATTCTTCAAAAAAAAATTATTAGTAAAATTTTTCTATCCTTACCCGTAATTCTTACCCTAATTGGGGCATTTTCTACATAAAATCTGTGTGTTTATTATTATTCTTTCAATCCTATTTAGTTGCGAGCCTGCTCTAATCCGGTCGATTTGCACAACAAGTGGTATTAGAGTGACTTACCAACATTACGGCTTTAATGTGGTCCCGAACAATACTGTACTCAGTTTCTTGGGATCCTAAGAAACCCAACAAGATATCAACAAAGTCCTTGGTTCGGTTCTAATGGTACTTGAAAGTTCTTGACTTTTTGGATTTTGTTTTATATTTTTATTGTTGATTTCTATTTTTGATGCATGTGATGCAAGATCAAGACCCAACAACCTGCCCAGAGTCCATTATTAGAAAGAACAAAATAGATAACAAAAGGGTCCTTATTTTATCTCATTTTGTTCTTTATAAAGGTTAAGAGCCTACTCTTTCCCCTCATAAAGAGTAATAAAAAGGCCCTTATTTTTCCTCTTTTTTTTTTATGAATAGGGGCCCTTTTTTGACTTTGCCTTGGTCTTATAAAACATCAAGAATGACCCTTATCACGCTTAGGTGATTAGATGACTTCTAACGTTTATAAAGAGAAATTTCAACTATGGTGTTGGCTTTAGTTACCTTAGGTGGTTCATCCTTCTGAATAGCTTAATCAATGTCTATCCACTCTAGAAGAAAAAAATTCTCTACTTCCAAATCTTATAGTTGTCACCTCTCAATGCCAATTTCTAATACATGTGGGAAAATTTTAAAAAAATAATTTGACATTTCATCTTAATTAATTATTCAAATATAATAAAAATTTTGGTGGGATACAATTTATTATAGTAAAATAGTTAACTATAATTAAATGTTCCAACTCTTTATGTGAATAATTACATATATATAATTTTATATAATTAGAGTTGTTATGGCCAAGCCCTAATAATTAATCACTAAAACATTTTATTCAAAATTCTATTCATAATGTAAAATATAGACATAATAATTATATGATGATCTGACTCATTTTGCATGTTTATACAAATATAATTTTAATGCATAATAAATTAGATTATAAGATTCAGTTCAATTGGTAGAAGCTCACCATACGCCCCATGTGGGTGCATATTTTTAATAAACAAACAAAATGATGTCATTTGGTGAGAGGTCTTCTTCAACCTCTAGCTGGGTCATAACGACTTGGTTCATAACTCATCAGATGCCAAACAAAACCAGATCATAAAAACACCACAAAACTGATTTTTTAATGTAGAAACACTTCCAAAACACTTAATTGAATATTACACCTTTAATCGAAATAAAAACTTCAAAGATAACTATAAAATGAAAATTTTTAAATTTGAATTTTTTAAAATTCAAAATTCTCCAAAAACTAAAACAAAGCAGAGGTTATTCCGCTTAATACCAAATGTAATTCAATTCAACTTATATTCAACAATAATATATGTTAGAATAACATATAAACTAAATGCAAAAGAAAACGACATATCTACGTTAGAATAACATATAAACTAAATGCAAAAGAAAACGACATATCTCCAGCCATTGATGTTTTTGCTTGGAGAGTCTACATTTTTGGAATTCTTCTAAGCTCCCAATTCCCAAATTGATGGTGTATTTTTTACAAAGGTAAATGAGTTTAGGACCTCAAAAGTTCGCAAGAAAAAACATATATCAATGCACTCTCATCAAGAACATTGACAATTACAACAAAAACAGGACATTTATATCCATTAACTACGTAATGTTGGATCATTATAAGTATTAAACCAAAATATGAAAAAATCCTCATATATTTTTCTTGATTTTTATATATTTCAAGAAGTGTTAAGGTAAGTATTTTAATTTGCTAAGTAATTTGGATATTTTTCATATAGGTATATCTTATATATAACTTTTTATGTTAATTATTTTATTATATCTGCATATTAATTATGTGTTATATGACTTTTTGTAATATTTAAACTTTTTTTCACAAGTATGTTAACGGAGAAACTTAATTTGAAGCTATAAGTGAGAATAGATTTTTTTTTGGTCAATTTGATGGTCCAAAGGTTGGATTATGTGAAATTATATATGTTGTGCATGAGGCATATAGTAGCAATAGGTACGTGAACTATGTACTTTGAGTGTTTGCATGTACCATTAATTACTGGTAATTAATTTTAGATGTATTTTTATAGTTTGGTGCTTCATTATATATGTAAGAATGAATATTGTTGTTGCGTGAATTTGAGACTCTTAATAAGTAATGTTGTGTAATTTTATGTGATATAATGATGAATATAATTAGCTAGATTTAAAAATTATTCCTTTTATATTTATTGGATATAGTGACGAGGAGTTTGGCTATAGACACTATAACCCTAAAAAGTAGAAAGTTGTTAGGAGCATAGACATAGTCTACCGTGAGCATGAGATGGATATATATATCATCAAACAAAGATGACACTGTTGAGTTTTGGATCCTTTGTTATTCCATATTAGTTAGGGACAACAATTGAGACAAGTCTCTTACTTATATAAGAAGGTCGCTACCTCCTTGTTTAATGTACCAAACAAAGTCAATGATTTATATGACAAATTTGATTCTAGTTAAATTCCTCTTTTGAGGTGAGAGTTGGAGAGTTTGTCTTGTGTATTTCTTTGTGGGTATGTTGATGTATTAAGGGATTGAGTGAGAGGAAAAACTGTGTGATTGTAAGAAATTTTCACATAGTGAATTTTCTTCTCCGTGCCCGTGATTTTTCTCCAATTTGGGAGTTTTCACGTAAATTCTCTTATGTTATTATTTTTTGATATTTTGGTCTATCAAATATTCTTGAGTGTGAGTTTAGGAGGGCTAAATTCCCAACAAAGACTACTTCAAGTTGTTCGTCTCCCAATAATGTAGATACATCTCATATTCCTAGCCTAGAGATGAAGAAGGAAAAGGAAATGAGTTACATATGATGGTAATGATTAGATGCAACTAACGAAGATGAGTCACATGAGCCACATCTTGTAGATGTTGTAGTTGAGGTCCATGAGCATCATGAATAGAGAGAACAATTTGCTTAACTGTTGGAATATTTCTGACTTTGAAGGTCAATTATTACGAAGAAATCTTCTTCAAGATAACCTAATTTAAAATATCTCCTAATCACTATTGAGGATGAGTCGAGAATTTTCAAGAGGTGTAGTTAGTCAAAGATAGAATTTTGGCTCAAGGCAATGAAAGAGAAGATGGATTGTTTAGAGAAGGTCCAAACTGATGGCATTCAAGTGATTAATGAGGTTATATGTTTATCTTCCAAAATAGGTTTAAAGGGGAGATTTTTGTGGGCTAGCCTCATTTTGGACATGTTTACTTAACTAATACCATTAAATACAGTCTTGAGGTTTTAGCTATCTTTATAAATCAAAAGGAACGAAGTTCGAGTAGAACTAGAATAGAAAATGATGGTTGAAAGATGTTTTTAGATGATGTGCCACTGTGCCAGTGTTTAGGTCACACACTTATACATTGTCTGACAAGCACGGCCCACTTAATAGTATTTTAAGACTGGATCTTAATGTTGTAAAGTGACTTTAGATAACAAGACAAAAAAACTACAAATTAAAAAGATTAAAATTGAATCTTGTTATAAAAAATAGAAATAATATGGTGTACCACTAATTGTAGACGCACTATTTCATAGTTAGTGTACATATGAATTGGTTTGGTTTTACCTAACACAAGAATGAGGTAGATGGGTTATTGGTTAGGTTTTACCTAACACAATAAGTAGATGATCACATGTGTGTTAGGTGGTTAAAATGTACTATAAATAGAAGGGTGAACTTGATGTAAGATACACCATTTTTTCATAAGAAGAACTCTCATCTCCCAAATATTCTTCAAGTTTAGTTTCGGTTTTATAACACCATGCTATTTGTTATATTGCAACAAATATTTAGAAGGTGGAGGAATCATCATATTAAATAAGCATTTAAATGAGATTAAAGGTCATATGGAGCCTTGTAAGAAAGTTAACCATGGCGTGAAATGGTAAATAAAAAATTTGTTTAAAGAGTATCAACATAAGAAAGATAGTAGGCAAAGATTGTACTACAAATTAGTAATGGAAGTTCTTTGTACAGTGTTAAGGGTGATATTAGGGATGTTGAAGGTAGTATCCTACTCAATAAGAAGAGATTGTTGGGCTTGATGAGATGAAAAGAAGAATACATGTGTCTAAATATTTTCACCACAAATAACTCTTAGAGGTTAAACTTCAATCATAGTCCCTTACATTCTAAAGAAACAATTTATAATATGGACATGACAATGAGTAAATGGTAGTTTGATGCATGTGTATCATCTAATATTACTTAGTCTTATTACTACCAACCTACGGTGGATGCTATTGCCTTTTATAGTCTATGATATAAAGCTCATTCAATTGATGATTAAGGGGTAATCTTTTGAGCGTCTCTATTTATGAAATAAAAAATTATTTGCATAAAAAAGAATGAATTGGGCAACCTATAGATGTTCAATGATGTGTGAAGGTGACAAATAAAGGACATAAGCCTAGTATCAATTTTTTGGCTTATTCTACTAGGGGAAGATATTTTAAAAGTTTATTGATTCATTTGACCTTGTTAGAAATGATAATACTTTGTTTTAAATATTTGATGTTATAAATAAAGTTGATCCTAAAAATATTATACAATTCATTATTGATAACGATTATGCTTATAAAGTGGCTAAAAAAGGATACAAAGTAGATATAATTCTTTTTACTTGTGCTACAAATTGTATTGACCTGATGTTAGAAAATATATAATATGCTAGATACTTTCCTATCATTAATGAAAATGTGCAAATAGCAAGAAAAGTGAACAAGTTCATCTATAATTGTGAGCAGGTCTAGAAGTTGATGAGAATGATTTTACCAATGGTAGGAATTTGTATCATCCTGCTATTTGAAAATTTGCAACTAATTTCTAATCACTTTAAGATTTTGTTCTAATGAAGAAAGAGCTACGAAAAATGTTTTCAAGTGATAAATAGATTTCATCTCAATATGTTATGTTTGTAATTAAGGTTTCTAGAATTATACTTGAAGATTGTGAATTTTGATCCAAATGTTAAGTTTTCGTCCGAGTTTGTAGGCCTTTCGTGAGAGTTTTTCATTTGACTAATAGCAATAAGAAGGCAACAATGAGTTATTTTATGATGTCTGGGAGAGGACGAAGGAAATAATTAAGGCCAATATAAAAAATAAGTCTTTTTTGTATATATAAACCATATGAGAAAGACATCTTTACTCTTTGTTGTTTGCTGTTATTATATATTTTTAATTATAATGTCTATTTTAGATCAAAATTTGTACAAAAACTAAAGTTAATAGGATAATACTATTAAATAACATAATAATAATTATACATGAGATGATGCAAGATCTAATTAACTTAAAAATAGAGGCATACAAGGATGTGTTTAACTAAAAAATAGAGGTATACAAAGGTGTGTCTAGTGATTTTGAGATGACCATTGCAATTCATTAAAGAGACAAACTTAATAAATGTATATATTCTTCATTTTATCTACTTTTTGAAAAATAATCATCACTTTATTTAGTTTATAAGGTTACTTTTATTGCCTTACAGTTACTTAGTAGAATCAATTCAAAAATGTTGTTTCAGAATTGCAAAGGTTTATTCAAATTGTGAATCAACATGTGAGTGCAATAGGGTGTAAAAAGAATTGGAGCATATTTTAATTCAATCATTCTAAGAAAATAAATAAATAAAAATACAAAAGATTTAACGATTTGGGTTTTGTTAGATACAACTCAAAACTTCGAGAAAGATCTCTTGTTACTGTTGTTGTTATTATTATTATTCTTGTTATTGTTGTTATTATTGTTGTTATTATTATTATTGTTGTTGTTGTTGTTGTTTATTATTATTAAGTTGAACATAATATCTTATAATTTTTTAATAATTTAATTTTATTTATTTACTAGGAGTTTTAATAAAACAAAGAGTTCTATAGATCCAATAATTTGCCTTAACTATATTAATCTTTAACATTTTAGGTTTTTTAGGAACTAAGGTTGATAGATGAGATGATTTTGAAGATAATCTTAGATGAAAAAGTATTGACATGTCTTTTGGTACAATAAATTTGAATGATAAAGATGATAAAAATCCTCTCAATTATGAAGATTTTATATCGTATGAAAATTAGTGTCAATACGATTTAAGTAGATATTCCATTCAACGAAATTCCAAGTTTTTCATTTCTTCTCATTTATTTTAATTTCACTTGTTTTTTTATGTATATGTTAAATTTTACATATGATATATAAATATACAATTTTTAACTGTAACTGTGTTTTTGTTTCAAGTTTCACTTCTACTTATTTATATTCCTTCGTACAAACTCTTATTATAATATTTCTTATTGTAATGCTTATAGAGTCATAGACTTATATTATTCTTACTATATGATATTTTTACTTAATTATTCTTTATTATATAATGAAAATTGTAACATTTTAAATATTTTGCATTATTCTTCGTTTTATATTTGTGTAATAATTAAACGATCTTTTTTATATTAAATTTGGTTATTATTTATATGTGAAATATATGAAAAATAATATTAATAGGAATAAAGAGATATTTATTATTTCATATTTATATTATAATGGGAGATATGGAAGATGTAAACTTAAAAATTATATGGCATAATAAATTGTTAGGATATTTTGTAATTTTAAAAATTACTTGAACCAGTAGACAGTATTGACCAATACAAATATCATATCATACCATAACTAAATGTAGTTATAATATTGGCATGATATTTATAACATTAGTTAAACGTGAAACTTAAATTAACAGTAATACTATAGACAAAAAATATTAATTTTTCATACAGTTTTTTTCTTTTCATAAATTTTTTTATTGTTTAAAAATTACTTCAAGACCTTTTATTTTTACTCACAAATCCTCCAAACCTATTACTATTAAGTTTTTTCATTTTAAAAATAAATCACCATATATAATTATGTCACAAATCATTAATATAATGACAATCTGAATCGTATTAAACAAAGAAACTTATTGATTTTATTATATTCGTATGAAGTTGTTTATATTAAAGTATAATAATATAGTAATATAATAATAATTTATTATATTAATGATTAACAATGTATTATATTATAATTAACTAAATTTTAATTTTTTAT
>JAJMLV010000228.1:70240279-70253417 GCA_027123465.1 Erythroxylum coca | reverse complement strand
GGTAGTTTCTTAACCTTGCTATTGCTCTTTCCAACCCATGCTTGAAAGATCAAAGCTAGTCCTATCAAGGACAGAGCAATTGTAACCCAAGCCATGAAATGGTATATCTAACTTGATCTCCACTGATCCTGCAGTAACGTTATAAGTAATGAACAAGAGCATTAAACGTTCCCATCTCATCACGATGGACAAGAGCATTGTTTAGTTCAAGATCAGAAGATGACATTCTTGAAGTAATCGTAACAGACATTATATATGTCAAAAACCAGTTAATTTACAGCAATGGCGAAAATGACAATGCATTTTTTATCTGGTCTTTGTATCTACGATGTAAACATATATCGTTTCCATTTAAAGATCATCTTCGTGTTGTTTACTAAGTGAAAGTTACAAATCGTGTATATTATATTGCAAGTTCTTGTAACATCATGATGGACCATGAAGAACCAATAATAGCTAATATTTTGAGTGAATGATTTATCTATGAATACCAGTGAATTTAGAATAATACATATGATATATTAAGGATGTAGAGCTGTTCCTAACGTAGGCCTGGCTAAAGTAAAAAAATGCCCCAATAAATCAACAATAGACACACGTGTAAATTTAAATGCACATTTTTATTATTAAATTTAATATATGTACATAAATGATTCAATTTATAAATCCACACGTTCAACAAAATATTAAGTAATTATAACATTAGCTAATAATATCTTGCAAAATTTAGTATCAATAAAATCACTAAAAATAGCAACAATAACAACAAAATAGTAATAGCAGCAATCGAACAGCAAAATACTAAGAGAATAACATAACAAACACAAAGATGATAATGATTTATGAAAAATAATTTCTCTGTACATTTTTAGATGCAAAATCATTAATAATATTATCAAAATCAATAATGTTTAACACATCCTTCTCGATAAATAAAATAGATAAGCCCTTCAACCTATTACGGTCTTATTTAATTATCAAATAATTTTTATTTAATTATCAATGCATCCAACTATTTACGGTCTTATAAATCATAATATGTTTAATAGAATCATAAAAATTTTTATAATAAATGAAACCGTTTATGTAATCTTTAAATTGAATAACTTAAATTATTTGATTTAGTTATATTGTCACTAAACTTATGTGAACTTTTATAAGAACACAAATCCAACAATTATTACATTTCTTGTGGCAAAGTATAATGAAAATTATAATTACATAAATTAAATTATTTATTAATGTTTAATTATATTTTATAAATAATAAGTAATCTAAAAATAAAATTAAAAAAAACAGAGAAATACAAATAAAGACATTATCATTTGATATTAATGTTATGATTTAAAATGTTAATATAATGTCCACATTAATAACAAATTACAAATTAATTATAATATACTCAAATATTTAATCAGCTAAAAATACATTAAAATAAAAAATATTTACCTTTAAATTATCACTTAGAACTCATAAAACAAAATCGTGAAAATTTTTTACAGTCAATTTTTTAGTTGAAGTATCTTATATTCATATGTTAATGAAAACAAATTAGAGTATAAGAAATATACTCAAATCCTTTAAAGATATTTATAAATTTAACAAGTTAACGTTATATAGCTAATAAAGGAAACTATTTAACTTCCAAGATTAAATAACATTAACTTTCTCGTTATTTATTAGTTAATGTTAACTTTCTCTTATTCTCTGACTGACAACTAAGGATTTACTATCATTCTAATTGAAAAAAACAAAAAAAAATACAGTTGAAATGGATTGAAGATGAGCCCTAATAAGAATGGGCTCTGGGCAGGTGCCCTGTCGGCACTGTAAGGATGTCAATCTAAATTGTATTTCATTTACAGTTATTTATTTCTTAGAATTAGATATATCAATAAATCGGGTCAGGCTCAGGTTGCTCCTGGCTTGAGCCTGGGTCAGCGTGACCTGCTCATTTTTGAAGTAACGGTCGGGTCATGTCAAATTCGAATCGGGCCAAACCGAGTCCTTTTTGACATCCCTACTTAGAATGAAAATTAATATAAATTTTTCTTATACAAAGTAGAAATAAATTTTCATTTTAAATATCAAAGGAATATAATACTTCAATTTTAAAACTATTTCCTTATATTCTTTTTTTATAAAACTATTTCCTTATATTCTTTTTTTATATAATTATTTGAAATTTTAGGTCTAAATTTTTACACCTTACTCCGTGTCGATACCAAATCGAACACAAATACTTTTTCAACATTGGCATAGTAAATATCTAAAACAATTACATATAATCAGGACGGCTTAAGCATCTTAATAGTATTTTAAGATTGCGTCTCAATGCTGTGAAGTGACATACGAGAACAGGACAAGTCATAACTACAAAGCACAAAGGTTAAAATATGAATCTCAAATTTTTGGTCTAGTCTAATAAGTTGAATTAGAATGTATCAATTAAATACAATTGGACGAAAAACTAATTTTATTTTAGGGTAAAATATATAAACTTCCTTAGTTTAAGAAAACCTTGAAAAGGTCCTTTTAATTTTCAATTTTCTTAAAAATTTTCATCCTCCTAAATTTCAGTCAAAACTATAAATATCAAAAGCAGACTAATCAAATATCACTAATATACTAATCCAACTCCATTTTTAAACTTGACTAGAATCACTTAAATGCCATTTAAATTGATAATTTAAAATAATAATGATAAATTATTGGTTTTAGTTGAATTTAATTATTTTAATTCAATATTAAGAGCTATATTGAATTATGATGTAATTAGTATTTGATTCGTCTATATCGCTTTTTATATTGCATATGTTTTTTTTAATTGAACATTAATTTTGAAATTTTGAAAACTAATTAATAATTTTTAAGATTATAAAGTTTTTTAAAATTTCTCTTTCCCCATAAAATGAGTTAGACCTAAAACTCTTCATACTTTGAAACCCTAAAACAGATCGTTGGTTTAGGACTAAACTGGAATAAGATATGTCCGGCCCAATTACCAAGGTCTTGGATTAATTATTAGGTTCATAGAGATATGTTGGATCGTAACTCAGTTGTCCTTGGGCTTAGAAACACTGGTAGGCCCGGTTCATCTATTCCTTTTATTTAAAATATATTATCTAATTAAATGTAATTTTACCCATCTTTTATCATAAAATTGTTTATTTTTATTTGAACCTAATCTATCAAAATTATATTGTTGAAATGAAGGTTTTAAGAGAATATTTTAAAAATAAGATTAAATTATCTAAAATAAAATTTTGAAAATTTATGTATAATTGAACTTAAAATTATAGAAATTAATTTATTTTTTTTCTTTTAGAATTACAATATCTTCTCTTTAAGGATTATGTGATTAAAATTTCAATAAAAATCTATTAAATCACACAATGGTAATTTAATTACAATTTATAATAAAACTCTAAATATTAATAGTTAGGTAAACAACTAAGGTGTTGCCTCCTTACCATCTATACCTGCCCAAGGACTTTGATGTACCAATGTCCTTAACATGTAACTAGCTTGCCCGATGAAAGAAAACATGTCTAATTTAGCCTTAAGATTTTCTATTTCAATCTTGTTTTATTTCATCCCAACTATATATTTACGTGAAATTTATATAAATATATGATTAAAATGAAATAAAACAAGATTAGAATGTAATAACAGATAGTAGAGAGGATACGCTATTTTAGCTATACATGAACACAGACTATTTTACGAACAATAATTTAGTAAAAATCTCCGGAGAGTTAGGAGCTTATCTCTAACGAGTAACAGACTGAAAAATCCTACTTTTCGACCAAAACAGCCGTAGATGTGATTGGCGTACAGGTCACTAAAAGCCATGTTAAATGATCAACACAGCTTCAAAAAGAACACAGTGGTTCTAAAGAACACCTGAACTGGACTTGAAATCTCCAACATCCATGGAAAAAAGAAAAGAGTTTGTGAAAGTCATCATCTTGATCTGTAAAAGAAAACGCTAAGCTCCTGACCGATGTTCCCTTCTGGGTCTATCAAATGAAAGGATTCAGCTTCAGATGATCCACGAACTCTCTCAAACCTTCCTCTAAGGTACATGAGCTCATCTTCACTATCAAATTCCTTGCCGCTGATAATCCCAGCACCTGTAACTACTGAATTCATCAGCTTTAAAGCTTCAAGATCAGTTTTTGATGACTTGCGCTTCACTGCGTACCCAACTCTCCTTCCGTTGAAATATATAGTCCATATCGGCATCGACAGAAGCGAACTCGATCGAGAATATGAACTGTTGGCTCCATGACCCGCGCAGTCTAGTGCTATTCGTAGAAAACCACCGTTCATTTCTCGAGCTAAGGTTGCCGTGGACACAGGAAGCTCGAGGTGGACAACCGAGTTGGTGGACTTGGTGTTTGGCTGGAAGCATAAGCTAACTTTCCCTCGTCGGAACCCGAAGATAGTGCCGGTGACTATAGTGGAAGAGGTGATGAGGGAGGTGGATTTATGACCATTAAAGGCAGGTCTTTGGAGGGTGGTTCGTTTTCTTTGCTTGGTCTCTTGTTCTTCCGTGAATGAACTGTAGCATGTTGGAATAAGAAGCGATACGATTGACCGGAGAAGCCTCCATGACCGAACTTGCTTCTGACAGTCCACGGTGGTGACGCCATTGGAGATGGTAGTTGCTGCATCTATAGCTGCATAAGACATGGTGTCTTCTGGTAATAGAAATGGAGGCTGTGGAGGTAGGTGAAGAAGGTGAAAGGTTTATTATATAGGAAAGATTAGAGAAACAACCTTTTTTTTAATAATATATCTCAAATAGGTGTTGCTATTTGTACTATTTTAAAAATGAAAACAACGTGAAGTCATTTGAGTAAAAAAGGCATTCTTAAAATATGTTTAAGGTCAACTTCTAACCCTAAAAAAAACCAAACTAAATTAGGAAAAAATTTAAAAATTAATCATTCAATATTATATTCAACTATACTATCATCATAAAATATTCAAGATGTAACATGAAAATTTATGTGTCTTAAGTATTAATTGATATGGATAATTACTTATATTGTAAATATTAAAAATATAATTTTATTAGATTAATTATAAAATAAATTATAAACCTTTCTTAATTTTATAATACTAGTCTGAATTTTAAAAAAATACTTCTAAAATGTTGCAAATTTTAATTTTTAACAAAAATATTCTAACATTAAGTTCATATGAATGACATGATGAGTCATATTAGATTAATATATTTGCCATGTGATAAAGATTAATATATTTGTCACATAATTATCACATATTGTATTTGCGTGATTGCGTCACATATAAATTATATTATTTTATAAATTACAAATATCAAAAATTTTAAAACAATTATGAAGTAAATCGTATGAAAGTGCATATAATTATTTTAGGATTTTTCATATTTGTAATTAATTAAAAATATAATTCATACATTATAAATACAATTTGTGATAGTTATATCATCCACGTTAATGAAAAACTTAGTAACGTGCTATTTTTGTTAAATTTTGAAAATTGGAACATTTCAGCCTAACCTTTAATTTCGAATTACTACTATCAAATAAAGTAATGATTAACCATTTTTTATTTAACAATAGTAACTTAAAAACATTTATTATCATCCATTGTTGACTATGTAGTTGGTTTTGTGCGTAATTTTGATAAGTTTATGGAAATATTTAGTTTACACTAATCGTGCAATGAACATAGTCAAGAAGACAAGCTTGCAAGCATGCTTATGATATTAAATTTGGATGATGTGGTTGATTAAATATACAATGATGATTGTTAACTCTGACTTATATGTGATTAGTTTTAGAATTTAGGACCACTCAAAAAGTATCCAATCGTCCTGCCGATGCCTTCATATTGCTTTTGTTGTTACTGCATGACCCTTGGCGTTTATTGAAAAGGACATTAAAACGGTCTAAGAACCTTTCTTTCTTACACGCTAAAGCATGGGATGCACGACAAAGGAGGCAGAATGGTATTTGGATTTCCATATAAAAATACTGTTAAGATATATATTATATATCTTATTGTTTAACTTTAGTATTTTAAATTGAGTTTTTAATATAATGTTTACAAATTCAAATCAAAATATAACGTAAATTAGTAACACTCCTTATTTGAGGTAACTATTGTATAAGAATTGCAATAAAATTAAAAATCTATCTCTAATCGAAGTTCATTATGTCAAATTATGGATAGTCATCGTGTGACTTTTACACTGTAGTAAGGAAGGCTTGCGTAGGAAAACTTGCGTGAGTGACTTTTTGTTGGTGTCATGGCATTGATTGATTGTTTTTGGCATGGATATTGTAAGATAGCTGTAGAGGTTCTTGCTTGTGTGATCCCACGTGTTCTTATACTTAAATTGGTGGAATCGTCCACTCTGAAGCGTCTCTACACTTCAGCTCAACAGAATACACTTCAGCTCAACAGAATAGTAAGGGAGAAAATTACGGTCTAATTTTATTTAACTTCTCAAAAAAGTGATTCAGTGTTTAGTGCGTATAAGGAGTCACTACATTGGATGAACTCCCACATTGTCACTATCGGGACTCAAACTTGAAATCTTATACTCAATTCCCTTTTCAATGACCAAATGAGCTACCCGTGCAAGAAATAATTCCTACATTCTTGCACTCAAAAAATGGAATCGTCCATACTAACTGCTCCTACACCCCGGCTCGACAAACGTGAAGAGAATAAATCACAGTTTAATTTCACTTAGGTTATCATAAAGACAGCCTTTTTTTTGGTGCACACAAGAAGCCGTTATATTGGATAAATTTTCACATAGTCATTGCCAAAACTCGAATATGAGACATTGCACTCAATTTTTCTTTCTAATTTTTCTTTCTTATAACCAGCTGCACTATCCGTGCAGGCAATGATTGCTACGTTCTTGGTTTTGTTGGAGGTGTGTCTGTAGACTGCTTTTTTGGACTCCTCACATGGTTTACCTAGTGACTGCTCTTTGGGTATTGGCCCCAGTAGTGTATGTCAATTAAGGTTATGTTCTATATTTGTTTTGGTGATTCCTGCTGTGAGCTTACCTGTTAGTTTTTTGACAATCCGATGGAAGAATGAAAATTCCATCTTGGTACTGTCATTTCTTTAATTAGTTGATTGGTGTAAACAGATTACGTTGTTGAACGCTTTTGGTGTGTGTCACTACTGCTGAGTTCTTGATTTTTCTGTGTGCTGCATGGTTGTGTAAAAACGGTGGTAAGGTTGGCTGTTCGTTATAATCATCTTGGCTAATCATTGAAGACTTAATCAAAGACATGACCTGATACTTCCGTACAATTATGAACTGGTCGAAAAGCCAATCTTTAAATGATTAGTAACCCTTTTGGAGATTGTTGAGCCGAACACAGCACATACATACATTAACATACAGCTCGAAAATCTGCAAAACAAACTACTGTGCAAGTTCAAAGAGGAGTCCGCAAGTTTCAACACTTATGCCACTTGGAGACCCTACTTTTCATTGGTAATGTAGGACACAAAAGGAAGACTCCAACAGCACTAAACACTAGATTTCATCTTCTTGGCTTGTTCTGAAGAATATGAAGACCACCTCCATGTGACAAGAGGGACAAGGACTTTGTCGTTAAGAGGCAAAAAGTGTACATGGTGTGAGCGAATTGGAGGGGTGATTGTGCTTTCTAGCCTGGTTTTCTCCACTCGTGTCGCTTTGCCTTTTCCCTTTCCATGCGTGCATAAACACAACATTGCCTCAAAATTGAAAGCTTGTTCTTGAGTTCACCCCTTAGACTCCATTATCCAAGGAGAAACCTCCACCTTTTTCTCTTAAATATGCGCAAAGTAAATAAGTTCCTGAAATTGATAATAGCTGACCAATCATATATTTCAAAAACATAAAAAGATTCGAACTTTTAACTCAAAACACAATTAAACTTGAAAGAAATTAAATCAGAATCATAAAAATTCTGAATTCAAGTAGATACAAACATTGAAATTTTAATAGAATCATCAGAACCTAAATTCTAATTAAATTAAATTTTATTTATTACCTTCAGCTGAAACACTTGCTATTTAAGGAATCCCCTGTAACTTGAGCTACTCCTTAGGTGGTTCAATACCTCCTCATCTTTCACTTGATTTTATTCTTCCAAAAGCCGACCACTACGAATCTAACTGATTACCAAACCCAACATGACATCTAATTACTAAAATTGTTTAAGATACTGGAAGAAAATGGAATTTCTCAATGTGGGTATCAACAAAAGATGGAATTTCAAAGCAGTGGATGTTTCTTTCAGGGTATCTTTTGGGCAGCAATTATAGAAGGGACCACCATCACATAAAAATGTGCACTTTTCACTAAAGAGTCCACAAGATATAAGCACATTGATATTCTGCCCGGCAACTTTTGGATATAGCTCTAATCTTTCATAGGCAGCTGAGACAAAACAATGTGTGCCATCTCATTGTCAGAATCCTGCTGCTGGGACAAAACCACTGCCAATTTCAGTCTGGTGCTTTTGATTTAAGTTTCAACTTTGAGATTCATAATAATCTTCAACACCCAGAAATCTCAAAAGAACATATAAATTAACTAGCTAATCAGGGTAGGTAGAATAAACCAGACAGCTAAGGAATCAATCATGAAGAATAAAGATTGGACGGATAGTTACGTACCTGCTCCACCTGTCTCCAAAGTAACAATTCATGAGGCCTCCACTTGGAATAGAATTTAATCGGAACAGACCACCCGTTATAATTGGATTTATGGGCCGTGTCGATTTCTGGAGAATACTTGTATTGGGCCAGTTCGAGTTCGAAATTCGATTGTTGTCGTTATTATTGGAGGAAGATTCATTTGCTACCCACAGAGACCTTTTCACAAACATGTAAATTGCATTACCTAATCCATCAGTTACAGTGGCATTTTCAATTCAATCTCCGTTCCCATTACAGAGCATATAAACTTCCCTACAAATAACTATCTGAAAACGCGAGAAATACATAACAGAGATTTAGAAGGGAGACCCATAGACAATCAAAGCTAAGCCCTTTCGCCTCTAATTCTGCGAGCAAGTTGTATGTCCTTAGGCATAATGGTGACCCTCTTGGCATGAATAGCACACAAGTTGGTGTCCTCAAACAACCCAACAAGGTAGGCCTCAGCCGCCTCTTGGAGGGCCGCGACGGCGCTGCTCTGAAACCTTAGATCAGTCTTGAAATCTTGAGCGATTTCTCTCACCAATCTCTGGAATGGCAGCTTCCTGATCAAGAGCTCAGTGCTCTTTTGATACTTCCTGATTTCTCTCAAGGCCACTGTTCCCGGCCTGAACCTATGGGGCTTCTTGACGCCTCCCGTCGCAGGAGCAGACTTCCTCGCCGCCTTGGTGGCCAGCTGCTTCCTTGGAGCCTTGCCTCCTGTGGATTTCCTAGCAGTTTGCTTCGTACGAGCCATTTGGAGATGAGAAATTAGGCGGAAAGGCTTGTTTCGTTAGCGAGAAATTGAAGGAAATTTTGTTGCTGTGAGGGAACCAAAATGCGGGGATGCATTTATAGCGAAAGGCGGGAGAGAAAGTTTGAATATTTAGGAAGGAAGGACTCCCAGCCATTAGATTAATTGAAAATCTACGGTGGAGATCTGCAAAATGAAATGCACACGGATCGCGATCCGTGGATACTAAGGTCTGACCAATGAGATTGCTCTGTTCTGGCGCAAATGTCACATTTCGTTTTGGCTCCTAAGAACGTGAAGATACAAAAAAACTCGAACCTTGTTAACACAATTAGGTTATTTTAAAAAAATCTTTATTTTTATTTCTATTTTAGTCTAGTTATTAGTTACATTTAAATTTTTTCATTTTAAAACAACCCTCTTATTAAATATGAGTAAAGTTACGTATTACCGAATTTCAACATTCTTCTTATTTTAGTGAAACTTGTTTTTGGTGTTGTTTACATTTAAAATTTTTAAAATTATTAATATAAGATTAAATAATATGATAAAATTATATTTTTAATAAATTTAAAAATATCATATTTTAAGTACATGTATCACTCAACTGTTAATTACATTATTTTGTGACGTGTTAATGTTGACATTATTTTAATATTTATATTTTACATTTATCTAAAATAAAGTGGAATATTCTATTTGATCTGGTATTTAGAACTTAGGAGTATTTGTTAAGTTGAATTCTATGTAGAAATAGAGTTGACCTCGTTTCAAGTTAAAGGAAGTGGTTTCCTTTATATTAGCTAATTTTGGTTCATTTAAAACTTATATTAAGGCTATTCTATATTTGAATTATACGTCAGAAAAGTTTCCAGTACATCCTCTTCTGTCAATTAATTTTTCTAACAAGTTCTTTTATTTTTCTATCAGTGGTATCAGAGCCAATATTTAAAATAAAAGCAGTAACTTTTTCGTTATGTCGAAAAGTGTGAATGGCCTCTGACAATTTTGTTCAACCAACGATTCCTCACTTCGATGGTCACTATGATCATTGGAGCATGTTGATGGAGAATTTTTTGAAATCGAAAGAACGCTGGCAGGTTGTTTCAGATGGAATACTAGAGCGGCAAAAAGGCGCAGCAACATCAGATCAACACAGGGTTGAAATTGAAGCGATGAAGTTAAAGGATCTCAAAGAGAAGAATTACTTATTTCAAGCCATTGATCGTACAATTTTGGAGACCATTTTATGCAAAGATGCATCAAAGCATATATGGGACTCCATGAAGAAAAAATATCGGGACATCACAAGAGCAAAAAGGCAGCAGCTTCAAGCATTTCGTACGAAATTTGAATTGCTTCATATGAAGCCGAGAGAATTAGTTACTGATTATTTCCCTCGGACAATGGCAATTGTTAACCAGATGCGTATTCACGGGGACCGAACAGATGATGTGACTGTAGTGGAAAATATTCTTCGATCCATGGCACCAAATTTTAATTATGTTGTTTGTTATATTGAAGAATCTAATGATATTGATGAATAGGGAAGAAAGAGAGGAGCTAGCTCTAAAGGTGTCAATTGATCGGTCAATAGACCATGGTGCTAGAGGAAGAGGAAGGAGAGGTCGAGGATATAGAGGTCGAGGTAACAGAGATGGAGGTGGTCGAGGCAACAGAAACGATGGCCGACAAAATCGAAGGTATAATAATGAAAGTGGACGTAATCAATTGATTTTTTTTGTCAAAAATCAATTTATTGACAAGTCTAAAATTGAATGTTACAGGTGCCATAAATTTGGCCACTATTGCTCGAAATGCTATGCCAATCTGCCTCAAGATACAGAAAAAGGGGAGAAGTCAAATTTTGTAGAAAATGATGAAAAAGGAACTCTGTTAATGGCTTACCATGTCAAAGAAGAACTCGAGTTAGATATTTGGTATATTGACATAGGTTGCAGCAATCACATGTGTGGCAGTAAGTCTGTCTTTTCCAATTTAAATGAAACCTTTAGTACTATTATTCACTTTGGTGATTCTCACACCATAAAGGTAATGAGAAAAGGTGATATTGACATTCAAACAAAGAACGGTTTTATGGAAACCATTTCTAACTTGTTTTACGCTCCTGACTTTAATAGCAATTTGTTAAGTGTAGGCCAATTACAAGAAAAGGGTTATGAAATAACTATGAAAAATGGAGATTGTAAGATATATGATCATTTGAGAGGTGCTATTGTTGTTGTTCCTTTGAGTTCAAATAGGTTGTTTCCATTGAAGATTCAAAAGGCTTCGTCTTACTTCTTGACTAGAACAAAAAAATCCATCATGGCTTTGGCATTTTCGGTACGGTCACTTGAATTTCGGTGGTTTAAATACTCTCCAGCAGAAAAATATAGTATCGGGTCTCCCACAAATTGTAATTCCTTCTCAGGTTTGTGAAGAGTGTGTTGTTAGCAACCAACATCGCTCTCCATTCCCACAAGGCAAATCATGGCAAGCAAAGAAAGGGTTACAACTCGTTCATTCTAACATTTGTGGATCGATAAATCCATCCTTTAATGGGGATAAGAAGTATTTAATTACTTTAATTGATGATTTCACTCGAAAAATATGGATTTATTTCTTACAGGCAAGATCATAAGCTTTTAACGCATTTAAAAGCTTTAAAACACATGTTGAAAAAAAGTTGGGAAAAAATCAAAATTCTTCGAACCGATCGTCGTGGGGAGTACTATTCGAAGGAGTTTGAAGATTTTTATAGTGAATAAGGCATTGGAAAAGAACTAACGACTGCCTATTCACCACAACAAAACGAAGTATCGGAAAGAAAAATATAACAGTTATGAACATGGTGAGAAGCTTGTTAGCAAAGGGAAATGTTCCAAAAAACTGTTGGCTCGAAGCAACAAATCGGAGTATTCATTCGTTAAACAAAAATTTCATTTTTTTGTTCAAAATATGACATGGGAAGAAGCATGAAGTGGAAGAAAACTAGTGGTAGATCACTTCCATATTTTTGGTTGCATTACATATGCACATGTACCAGATGAGAAAATGAAGAGGTTGGATGACAAAGCTGAAAAGTGTGCTTTTCTTGGCAAAAGTGAAGCTTCCAAAGCATATAAGTTATCCAATCTTGTCACTAAGAAGATTGTAATCAGTAAAAATGTGGTTTTTGATGAAGAAAATACCTATAATTGGACTGAAAAAGGTACAAGCAGTCAACCTATACCAATCAATTTTGATGAAATTGATGATACTGCTAACCAGTTGGTGCAAATTCCAGATGCAGACCAACAACCAGAACCTGGTGGTGAAATTTCAATGGTTACTGATCCAGCAGAAATTATACGACCCCGTGAAAGAAAAAGATCTACTTGGATGACAATTTATATAAGTGGAGATAATTTATTTCATGATGATTTGACTACATATTTTGCTTTATTTGCAGATTGTGACCCTTTTACATTTCAAGAAGCCGTAGAAGATTCAAAGTGGCAAAATGCAATAGATGAAGTGTAGAGCCCGGCCTCTACCGCCATTACTCCAGGTATTGTCCTCTTTGGTCAAGGGTGAGCCCACGACTCGAACCCAAGACCTCAAAGTTTTGTTGCACTTTAAGTGCACGCCTCTTACCATTGAGCCAACTTAAAGTGCAACAAAACCTTG
>JAJMLV010000228.1:70204101-70216920 GCA_027123465.1 Erythroxylum coca | reverse complement strand
TAAGCAAACACGCATTTGGACAGAACTTTTATGTCCTCGTCATCCGTCTTCACGTCCGAAGACGGTAACCAAACGCAGGGTAAAAGTTAACTGGAAGTGAGACGGGACTTTATTCCCTTAATTTTGTTTTGGTCGAAAGCAGAATCTTTACCTGTAATAGGCTCAAAGATATGAAATAGTCAACAATACAACTGAATGAGACAAACCTAGATCAGAACAAACAAAACAAAACGAGGAAGTAAAACACGTTAAAACGAATCTAATGGCATTAAATAAAGGGTACAAATTTGGATATATTCAGTTTGCTACACTCTGACCATCTTAATACGGTGAAATAGCATCCAAACCAAGGCTTGCCGGCCATACACCCAAAATAAATTTGTAATATAAAATGACAATAATAAGTTAAAAACCAAGATGTGTTTAATGATTAATAATTTGAATTTTGTACTTAATATTAAAATATTAATTGATTATGAATAAATGCTTAATAAGATAACATTCAAATTATATTATTTATATTATTCTGCTGTTGTTATCGCAGTAGTATATTATTTCAAGATCATTCTAAAAATGTATTCTAAATCTCAATATTTATAATAAAATATAGCACATACTTTAACATTTCGAATCGTTGAAATTGAATACGTTTTCAAAATATTCACAATAAATCTTAAACGTATAAAAAATTTAATGTTAATTTTTTATCAATTAATCGTCACATCAATATTAAAAATATTAAATTTTAATTCAAACTATTACGAAAGTTAAAGTTAATTGTAAATTATGTTGTAAACGTTAGAGATTTTGCTACTAATGTTGTGGAAAGTAAAAAAGTTAAAGCGCGGTCATTCTTTGTAACATCATTTTTCTATAGACAGTTTTTGGAGAGATAATATCCTTTGTACTATTTATCTTGTCCTAACTCTATCCCATTTTATCTCAATCATTTATTTACATGAAACTCATATAAATAAATGATTAAAATAAAATATGACAAAATTGAGAAAGATAAATAACACAGAATATCTAAGGGGGATCTTTGGATTGCTAATTTTCCCCAATGGTATCTTAAAAAGAGGATTGTTTAATCTCAAAACGTAAGTAAATTGGTAAACGCTTCTTCTGGCTTAAGTGAAATTATAGGTTTGAATCATCTCATATATGTAGCTATTTAAAATTTAAATTTATAGCTTTATTTTTGACAAAAAATTTACTCAATTCGAATAGGGATTAATCTAGACGTGGGTATTTAAAAAATGCCTTCTTATGATTGGGACATTTCTAAAATACCTCGAAAAAGGGAAGATGACCGTTTGCTACCAAATGATTACGGCCTACGTGCCCGTTGAAAAGTGTTTTTCAGTAATAATAACCAACCGTATCATTCATTAGAAATCAAGAAAAAACAAAAGTTGAAGCTTTATAACGAACTCCGAAGTATGAAGTATATGTTATGGTATCGATAAAGTGTTCTCTTTTTATTTCGCTTTTTCCCTTTAAATTAATAAGATTTCAATTTTTAAAATTCTTAACAATTATAGAAAATAATGGAATTTATTCAATTATTTAGATTTATTTTTATATTAAAATTATTAATTAAGTGTTAGGAACTAATTAAAACTTTAAAATTTTATTAATAAATTCATTTAAATTGCACGCCTTTTCTAAATTAGACTTCTGTTTGTCTTTGATTGTCTTCATCTGACCGCATGCATGAAAAGTAAGGCCACACCCCTCTCTTTGAAAGCTCCAATCTTTCACAGATTTCTCTGCTAAAGATTCTAGTTCCCACGATATGGGACGCTTGACAAATCTCCGACGCATCATAGGATTGATCAAAGACAAGGCTTCTCAAGGCAAAGCAACCTTAATTTCGAACCCCGAAACTCTCTCTCTTCACTTGGCTCTCCTCAGAGCCACAACTCATGATTCTTCAGCGCCGCCACATCCTAAATATATCACCACCCTACTCTCCTTCGGCCACAGCACACGCCACGCTGCCGCCGCCGCCGTCGAAACTCTCATGGATCGCCTGCAGTCGACCCGGGATTCCTCCGTCGCCATAAAGTGCTTAATCACCATCCATCACATTGTCAGAGACGGTAGTTTCATCATACAAGATCAGCTCTCTGTTTACCCTTCAACTGGTGGACGAAACTACCTGAAACTGTCCAATTTTAGAGATATTGCCAGTCCCTTAACATGGGAGCTTTCTTCTTGGGTTAGATGGTAAGCAAAAAGACAACTGTCTTTGGCAGTTTCGAGTTCTTTCATTGATTTTCTTATCAAGATTTAAAATTTCAGGTATGCTCGGTACCTAGAGCATGTTTTGTCCACTTCCAGAGTGTTGGGTTTCTTTCTCTGCTCAACTTCAAGCAGTTCAGAGAAAGATAAAGAAGAAGGGAGGGTCTTGGAGCTCATGAACTCCGATTTGCTTAGGGAGATATATTCTTTAGTGGGCTTACTCGAAGAGATATGTCAAAGACCGGATTGCCTGCATCTGCAGAACAAAAACTTGGTGGGTGAGATCACGAACATGGTGGGTGAAGACTACTTGTCTGCTATAAAAGACATCTTGATTCGACTGAGCGAGTTTAATGAGAGACTCGGTTGCCTGAGTTTCGGCGACTCGGTCGAGTTAGCTTGTGTGTTGAAAAGATTGGAGAACTGCAAAGAGCATATAAGTGATTTATCCATTAGAAAGAGAGCACTTACAGAGAGCCTCTGGTGCTTGGGAAGTGAAATGAGGAGTAAAGTTGAATTAATGCTTAAAGGGTATAGAGAAGATTGCAAATTGTTGCTTACGTTTAGGGAGGAGAGCGAGAGCGAGTCACGAGTTGTGTGTTACAGTGAGTCGCTTACTGTAATTGGTATGCGAGAGTGAATTGGGATGTCACGAATTTTTAATCCGAATTGGTTCGAAGTTAATAGATCAGGGACGATCAATTTAGGTTCCATACAAGTTTCAATTTAATATGCAATGCATATGACTAACATTAATTTAAATTGGTTTGAATTAATTTTGTTTTATTATATTCATGTTTGAATTTAAAAAATCTAATCCGATTAAATAAATAAGAAAAATATTTTCGAGTATACTTAAATTTTGAATAAAATTATATTCAAATCGATCCACTTTAACTTATTATCATTTAAAATTTTAAGAAATAAAATTTATGCAATGCAAAATATTCAAAAATTAAGTCAAGCGGGTATAAAATAATAAATAAATAGCACTTAAGATTGCTTAATAATAATTTAAATTGATTTATATTCTTGTAAAGTAAAATTTTAAATTTTAAATTTTATTTATCTAATTTAAATATATTTTGTATTACAATTATTATTTAACTATATTTTACTAAGAGGTAAATTGTAGATTGGATTAAAATATAAAATATAAATATTTACAATAAATTAAATTTTAGTTTAAAAATAAATTTAAATTCATATGTTGGGTGAGGACTCAGGATTGACTTCTTGTCGAGTAGATACAACAAATGACTTTGATGTCAACATTATCCGTATTGCCCCTACAATGCTACACTAAGATTAGAACAAATAATTTGCTCCCGTAAATAATTCTTAGTATGTTTTATTAAATTCCACTCATACGTTTATATGAGGTCTACATAAATGCGTGGATAAAAATTATATGTTAACATGATATTTAATTGACAAAGAATTATCAATATCAATTTTTCTATCCATTTATAATTTATTACTAACGTTTTGAAAATTTTATATTTCAATTTGAATATTTTAAAATGTTAAGATTCAAGTTGTATTTTATTGTAAATATTAAGGTTTAAAATATATATTTAACCAAAAACCATATGAACTAATTTACGAAAATGAAAATTTGAGCAATAAAAATGATCAATTACATCTTGATTCATCAAATATTGGGGTGACTATATCAACACAATTTTTGATTTGCAGCATCAATATATAATGGGAAGTGAGTAGAAGGAGCTGATTAGTGATAAATCCGTCTTCTGTTCTTATTTCACTTCTGACCACTTGTTGACATGTAAGTTTGCTTTCTCCGCCTGCAGAAGACAAAATTCAAGTGAACCGGTGAGCCAAGGTCATGCAGAAACACAAACAAGTAGAAGAACGTTGGGAAATTGGGTACCTCTTTGTCCCAATCACATCGGATAGTGATTATGGCCAGGATCAAGGTCTGCATTGCTGTGCCTCCAAAGATCATGCCAGCCCAAATTCCCTGATTTTGTTCATCCCATAGTCCCATTTTAGATCATGCATCAGCAAAACATTTAATTTGAAGGAATTGATTAAAAATGGCTAACGGTTTGATTAAAGATATTGATTTGTTCAAAATGAACATAAATTGAAAAAAATCATGCTTGGATTAAAAATTAAATTTTAATTAACCCATAACATTTTATTTAAGAGTAATCCTAATGTGGGTGGATTGTGAATCCACGATGCGCGGATTCAATTCCCGTCGTTCGCCTGGTTTCGTTCAATCATTAATAACTTGATTATTTTTAGATAATAGTAGATAGAAACAACGCTCGTAAGGAGTCCCATGCGGGTTCTCTATAATAATTACGACCTATTCTTTTAGCCAATTTAGCTCTTAATACAGGCCAACCTTCCTGTAAAAGATCTTTTCTTAACATCAAACATGTTGGTATTAGATAAAAATGTTAACTCCAACAATGTTAACTCCAACAATCTCTTTGTTCTCAACCTTCTTCACTATTCCGACTAAGTTTGAATATTAAAAGTATTTAAGCAAATTTTGACCTGATTAATTACCAATTTTAATCGATACATATTTCTACGGTAACTATAGAATAATCTTTAACATATTTAACTTTCCAAATTGATCATCATATCAGTAAAAGCATGACTTCTTGTTTTAAATCTTTCCTTAGGATGATCATATTCATTTTGAAAGATCGCAACAATGACATAAAAAAAGGCAATTAAGTGAAAAGTGACTTACCATAACCCCTAGGTTAAAGACCCATCCCATCAAGAATCCAAGTGGAACTCCAAGCAAATAGTAGCAGCCCAAGTTTACGTATGCCACATACTTTTGCCAACCAGATCCCACAGCCACACCTTCAGGAACAAAACAATGAGAAAAAAGAAAAAAAAAGATCAGCAACCCATCAAAAAATGAAGTAATTGGTGTCAGAAGAAAAGCTGCTGAAACATCCAAAAACAAGAAATGGCCACCTGAAAGAACTGGTTGAACACTGTTGAGTAAAACAGTAAACGCTAAGAGTATTGATAGTCTGTTCACTGCTTGAAGGACGGCGTCACTTGATGAGAAAATCCAGGCAAGCTGATCGTTGAATGCAAGGATCAGTAGCCAAAAGAAAACGCCAATGGTTAATGATGTCATTACTGCAACTGTTGTAGCAAACTTGGCTCCTTTACCATTTCCGGCTCCAAGCTCGTTTGCGACTCTGACTCTGAAAACACATTTCAGGATAAAACATTATCCATAGTTAAGTGTCTGTCAGATGTTTATCTTTCTTAATGTACATCTGTCCAACTACCATGAACGAGCAAATGATGAGATGATCAATAACCAGTCTTACAGACAGTGGTCCTTGTCAAGCATAGGCCACAGGAAAAATGAAAACAAATGATTGCTAAGTTACAAATCCAATTTGTCCTAACTAGCTTTTGTGACATATACTAATAATGTAAGTAATCAATCATCATCATCATTTGCTTTTGTAGTTGATAAGAAAATTTAGTCATCTTAGTGTGGATTGTCAAATTTCATATGATAATTTTTTTAAAATATTATTAATCAAATTAAAGTTAATTATTTTGAGTGTGTGATTCTTTTAAATTTTTTATAATTTAAAATGTCATTGAAAGTATTAAAACAAAAATTTATTAAGTCGAATTGAAATTATGAATGTAAATTAATTTTTAATTTAAATATCAAATACTAAATAAATTATAACATCCTATATATGATGGGTGTATTAAATTTTAAATTAAAAAAGAGAAAAATTAAAATTCTTTATAATTAAGCAAAAAGCTAACTATTTTTTAACTTTATAGTTATTTTTTAATTTTTTTTAAAGTTGCTATTGGTCCAATGTTACTCACCTAACACAAATAAAGACCTAAAGACTAACTCGTGATATGAAGAGTCGACTTTAGAGGATTAAGTGACTCGTAGCAAGAAAGAAGGAATCACTAAAGGTTAAAAGAAGATTTACATATGATTTGGTGGCACTAATATCTATATAGATACAAAATCAAAATAAACACAAACTCATTGCTTTCTTTGGACTCTTCCACACGATTTCGACTCTTAATTTATGAAAAGATTGTCACTATCAAAGCTCAAGTAGTGTACAAGTTCATGTCCAAATATGCTGTCCCTAGAAGACTAATGTTACTTCACAGCTATGAACAGACACGAAATAAAATATTAAAACGTCCAAGTTCACAAATTGAATACGTCTGTAAGCATGAAATGGACATCTTCAAACACGTTTTGTCCTTATAATCTTAATGAATCATTGATTAGTATAACAATTGATAAAGTCAAGATAGTCTATTTGCAAGAGATGAACTCAAGATAAGAAAGCTCTGGCTTAGCTATTCTATAGCTGTGTTTGTAATTTTGTCTATATTATCGTTTTATCATAATAGTTTAATCTGATGTGTGAGGCCAACTTAATTAGTTTTATATATTCTCTAACATATATAAATTCTATGTAAATAAGATATGTGAGGCTAACTCAATTAATTTTATATATTCTCTAACATATATAAACTCTACGTAAATAAGATTGATATTAACTTTTAACGGAATTTGGCTCTTTTGACCATATATGTATGAGTATGACTGCATAGTTTTGTACTAAGTGCGTGTATTTGAACCGGACGAGTCTGATCCTTTTGTCCTTTTAGCAATAATGGAACGTACTTAACTTTCGGAAACTAGCTGTACTGTGTTCATGCTGTCATAGGACCAGCTGTGAATAGGATTGAAGGAGGGAAATTGTGCTTGTCTGCTGAAGTTTTGAGAGAATACAGACCATTCAGAGGTTGGATGGAGAGTCATCGACCAAAAACGTGGTGAGAAATTGAGAACATCTCAATCATAAAAGAGCAGCATTGATTAAGAAGAGAGGATCTTCTCTCTAATATTATGATGTTTTATTTTGTCCTATAAATCTCAATCATTTATTTATGTGAGTCTCATGTTCATTTACGCGGGACTCATATAAATAAATGACTGAGATTTATAAGATAGAATAAGGCACCATAAAATTGGACAGAAGATTCAGACTCTGATTAAAGATTGTGTCAATTTTTTAAATAAATATGTGATTATTATAAATAAATATTATTGTATTTTTAAAATAATTAAGTGTGGAATCTAATATAGTTTTTAATTAATTATATTTTATCATTTGTAATATTGATAACTATTAATCATCACTAAAAATTGGTTACAATCTTTTTTTTCAATTCTGAATTAGGGTTACTCGCAACAAGAAGATAGCGAGAGAACAAGGAAGGTGATGAGAGAATCGTACCCGATTCCGGCAAAGAATGCAAAAGGAATCATCATCTCCCACCCATTGATGGTCATGCTGCCAACGTTCAGAAAATCATAAATGAGATCAGTTTACGGATCACCATGATTAGACCAATCAAGTTATTCTTAGTTTGTCTCTAACCAAGTGATTATATTATGTATATACATGTGCTTATAAATGTTTATGTATGTGGAAAAGATTCGGTTCTCTACCAAATTGACAAAGCATCCAACGCGATTTCTGCATTCTGCAGATTCCCTGTCATCAGAATGAGTATTCTGTAGTACCAATTCTCCAAGCTACACAACAAATGGAGAAAAGAACAAGAACAGCGATGAGCTCACATGATTTGAAAACTGAATTATGAATAATTTGAGAAGAGACTACAGTACCAGAGCATGAGTCCAGAAGCAGCAGATAGTTTGGTGAATTCCCAAAGACCAGAAAATGCTTCAATGGAGAATCCCGTCCATGTTAGAGGACACCCACCACATAAGGTATAACCCAGATGACCAATAACCAGAACCCACCAAGAAAAGTTAAGGGTCATGGCAGTGCCTGTGACGCCCCATTGAAGTCTGTACACGAACAACCAACTAACAAACACGTGAACCAGGAGAGCAACTAGAGACACCCATGCAATCACCATGTTCTTTAGCTGACTCTGCAAGAACCTTTGCAAAGGGAACTGGAAAGCGAAGCTGAAGTGGAGAGGTATCATGTAAACGGCAACACGCCCTGAGAGCTCTGCAATATCGTCAGGCTGTCCCAAGAGCTTAAGCAACGGAGATGCGAAGAGGTATAGAGGCAGGAGCAGAACACAACAAATGAACAACACGATCCATGAACGTTGCATGTACACACCCAACATGTAGTATTTCTTAGCCCCAAAAGCTTGCCCACAGAGCGTTTCCAATGCACTGGCCATCCCCAACTGATCACACACACAAAAAGACTTATCAACACGAACAAAAGTACAAATCAGTATGCATATGGAGAAACAAACCATGATGAACATACCAAGAGACCAAAGTCTAACCCAACAATAACATTATTAGCAATGGAGATCGCAGCGAGTTCAAGATCCCCCAAATGACCAGCGAAGGCTTGAGTTATGACGAGCATAGAGTAAGAAGCAATACGGCTAAAAATTGCAGGCCCAACTATGTGCCACAGCTTCTTCGACTCTATCCAAACTCTCCTGGAAAGCTTTTGATCTTGATGATCATCTTGAACCAAATCTTCAAGCAACGAAACCTTGGCTTCCTCTAACGCACCAGGCATGTTTCCTCGGACCAACCAAGAACACAAAGAAGAGATGGAAGAGACGGAGATAGAGTTTGAGATAGAGTTGTCTCAAAGTCTCTATCTCGGTCTAAACTTGATGCGTAGATATGGTGTCACATATATAATAAAAACGCAGTTAGAATAAGCAAAAGATGTTGGATTGGTCACGGCTTTTACCTACACCATTTGAGGGCATTATCTTTCCTTACAGGAAGCACAAGAACCCATGTGGGGTTGGGATTGGGGCTGAGTCGGTCTTTCCAGCAGCTCGACTCAGAGGTCTTATACATGAACCCGAGGATGAGGTCACTGCACACCGCACCTCATTTTTGTCACTATCATGAAAGTTGTCTAGAAACTACGTTATGGGCATTATTTCATTAAGTATTATATCATTTTTACGAGACCAGCTTTGGAAATTAGTCCTAGAAAGCTAAGGGTTTAACTATGAGCGTCTCTATCAATTTATATATATATAGAGTTGGATTTGCTTATTTCTTCGAGAAAAAAAAAGTAAAATTCATAATTAAAACTCCTTTAATTTTTAAAAATTTAAAAATTTTATTTTCAAAAATTTAAAAAATCTTTCTCTTAAATGTTAGTTAAAAATAAATATAAAATACATGTGATATAAATATGACAATTGTACTCATCAAATGTTGACATGACGATTCAAACTGACTTTTAAATTTAAATTAAACTAATTAAATTTAAATCAAACTAATAACTTATTATAATTGTTTAAAATTATTAATTTAAACTAAATTTAATTAGTTGGGGTCGGTGTAAGGGCTGAATTATGTTACCATGTTAATGATAATTAACCACCTTTGAAGTCCATATTGTGTATTTTTTGTCACTATTTTTAACCAAAATTTAAGAAATGTTTTTAAATGAAAACTGAATAAATTTCTAGAATTCTAATAATTAAGAAAATTTTATGAGATTTTTTAAAATACAAAAGATATTTATATCTTTTATCCTTCATATTAATGTAAATATTTTACTATCTATTTATTTTCCATAAGTTGGTATGCATTTATCAAATTTTGCCACACCCTATATTTAATGAAAAATTGACATGTTTTGATTAGTTGTGTTGGTAATTGTACCTACTCTCAACTCTTGAGAATCATATTAATAGGATGAGCATATGATTTTTTAAAATTTTTGTGCCATAATAAGAAAATAGATAACCATGAAATTATGGCATATGAATAAATGCATTGTATGAGCCAGTCACTATAGTATAAATAAAAATTACATAATGGGATCTTAAACCAAAATTTGCTTTTTCCATCTTTTTTTTTTTAAGGAAAGCTATTAAATATATCAAATATATACCTAATTCCTTCTCTTATTTCAATATCTCATCATTAATTAGATACTTCAATATGAATGGTGGGCACACCGTGAATTTTACCTATGATCTTTAGTCACTTCATAGCCGGGAACATATCATTTCATTTGTTAATAGCCATGGATCTTCAATTCTTTGTCTTGAGCATATGACTGGGACCGATGTCCAATCAAAACGTACCGATTCATGACCGATCACATCGATTCTTACTGGCAGATTGTAAGGTGTAGTTAATGACAGGAAACGTTATGCAATCTTCTTCTTTTTAAAATAGATTAGGTATTCCAACCTCGCTAGACCAATCCTAAGATCTCCCAGGAGTTATAGAGAAGGTAAATCTTGAACTTCAAGATTTCTCAGATTTTTACGTTGTCTGTACATTTCTACACACAAGAGGTCTTCACATATTTGATTGTTCAATTAATGATTGATCACTGGCCTCCCATACTCAACATCAGGTTCTCATCAACCTTCAGGTTCTCTAATAGCTCCATTTCTCATACTGCCGCTGGAAGCGAAGAGTCAGTAATTGATCCGATCAAGAAGCTTTGCTCAAGAAACTAGAGAATCATCAATAGGAACAATTCCTATTTCTCCTTCTTTGACGTAACTCGAACTCAAGACCTCCTAAAAAAGAGAGCCTTAAGTGAGTAGCTGAAATCATTTAGGCCACACTTACTTGTCAAAAAGTTATGCACTCTTGAACAATTGTATTCGTGGTCAAGAACTTGTAAAATGACTTTTCATACAAATAGATATGCAATTTCTAAGGACCTAAAGGCTGTCTCTACGATATTAGAGTATATTAAGTAGGGAAGGCACTTCGATTTTGGTCGATTTGATCTAAACTTCGGGGATCAAATTAGATTGATCCAGCTTAGAGTTGAATTTAGAATTGGAGGGTCAATTTTAAACTTATTTTTAAAAATTCAATAACTCAAAAATTATTTTTTAAATAATAAAATTATTCAAATGACGCCATCTTAATTTATATATTAAAAGCTTTTAATATTAAAATGATATTTTATTATAAAATAACATTATTTTATTATTTTAAGGTGATCTAAATAAATTTGAGTCACGCATCTCAAACTTAATTAAATATTTGGTTCGTTATTTCTTACAATAAACATTGGTGAAGTTGATGGCTAATGACTTTATTATAAACTGAAATTTTATTTACAAAAATTATTAAAAAATATATTATTTTTATGTTATAGTAATTTCCATTATCTCTATAATATAATTTATTAAAATAAAATTATATTAATGTAATGATTATTAATATCTATTAAATTATTGAACCCCCCAACTTGTATTAATTTTTTGAGGGTGGCCAAAAGTAATATGAAAGCACTTTAGCATAACACTTGAAATTTTAGATTGGGTATTTTATACCCTTTAAGAATTTACACCATTTTTCATTATATCCCAATTTATTATCTATCATTTAATTTGCACTTATCACTTAGTCTAAATACATTCATTGAATAGAATAATTAAAAACATATAATTTGTTAACTATCATGTATATGATAGCAATTGCGAGTTTTCATTACAAGAAATTAAGAATAGAAATAATAATTTATAGTAACCAACATTTTAGGTTCAAATGACTTAGAGGTAGTGATGGTAATGGGTCAATCTCAGTTCAGAATCACAACCTGAAATTTTGTGGTAGACTCAGGTCTGGGTTGAAACTCAATTAGGCCTGAGACTCTCGACCTGATCTCGAGATCATGCCTGAGTTCGCAACGTAAACTTTTATGGTTGAATTCGGGTTTGAGTGAATCTTGACTAGGCTTAGGACTTTAGGCCCGATTTCAATACTATACCTAAGTTTATTAGCCTGAAATTTTATCTGTTGAGCTCGAATTAGATTCGAAACTTGATTAGGCCTGATCTCGGCATTGTGTTCAAGCTTGCTAGCAAGTTTTGTATTACTTCAAGTTTTGTATTACTTCTTTTCAACATTATGAGTATTTTTACTTTGATGATGTAGCTTTCATATATGTAATGTTGCTTTTATGAATAATTTATCATTTTTATATTTACCAAAAAAAAATTCTCAATTTTTAAAAATATTTCATCGAAACTTGGTGTTAATTAGTATATATAAGTACCTGCTAGATATATTTATTTAATTTTTTAAATCCAAAATAAATATTAATGAAAAAGAGCAAATGAATCATTAAAGTTTATAGACGTTACAACCAATGTTTTAAAAATTAGACCGGACATCGAACCAGTCGAAGGAAAGATTTAATATTTAGATATTCAACTGGTAATGAATCACTATAAAACCGATATATAATAAATAAGAAGTAAAACTTATAAGAATAAGTAAAAATAAAATATTTTATTGAAATAAAAAGACACCAATGCCTATTATTATATAATGAATTAATAATAAATAAATACAAGTCTAATATAAATATTAAACTAAAAATAAAAATCCAAATTGTATTTCTGAAGGAGGTTCATCATCATAAAAAGCTCCAAATTCTTCAACGCTATTTAAAGATTCATAAACTACGCTTTCATCTAAAGTATTTGCATCAACTTCTTCTACTGCATTAAAATAAATTACAAATTAGTAATGTATGAAATTAT
>JAJMLV010000228.1:70188574-70201291 GCA_027123465.1 Erythroxylum coca | reverse complement strand
CTTATGGTTTTACTATCAAGTCACATACTTGATGACATAAGTCTAATACCATTCATGGAATGTAAATCACATTACATAAACGAAATACATGCATATATGAAAGGAATACCTCATAATATATTATCAACAAGTCATAATGTTAATACATGAATCACAAATATCCATTGGCCTAGGGCACACTACTAACAGAGACCAATACACATGCCCTTACTTTGATCGTAATAAATACCCAGCTGATACATAATTAACTTCGTTATCTGTAACAAAATGCACAATATTCTTTGGTTCAACCCACTCAACAATTTCAAAGAATAATTCTGATAAAGCATTAACACTTTTTACCATGTCAGAAACATCAATAGACTAGATAAAAGTTGTTCCAATATTACAATAAACTAAGAAATTAATCAAGATTCTTTATCTTTGATCAGTCCACTCATCTGTCATAATAGTGCATCCAGTTGATTCCCAATTAGACTTATATGTATCCACAATTTGTTGACATTCCTTTTTTAAATCTTAAAACAAAGGCATACGTAGCTCATAATAAGATGGTACATTAAATCTTGGACTTATTGCTATTGTAGCATCTATTACTTTTTGAAAATATCGTGAATTTAAAGCACTTAAAGGAATACATTAATGATATAACCATCTAGTCCATACTCTTTTACATCACAAAATAGCATCCTTATCAACCAAAACACTTTTAAAAATAGGTTAAGAACTAGGAGTAGTTCTTGGAGAAAAATAAAAATCTATGTTAATAGTAGCTTTCTTTTTTCCTTTATCTAATGCTTGTGGTGCTTCATCATCTCTAAAAGATATATCATGAGCCTCTTTATTTTTATTTTTATTTTTGTTGCTACAAATATTTTCCAATTGTATTACACACATCAAGTGGTACTTTTTTGTAAGAAGCAATACTATCCTTAACACTACAAGATGTTCTTTCATTCTATAAATTCCTTCCCATTTAAATATTCTATCTCAAAACATACAGTTATATTGGATATTCCTATCAGATGCCTGAGAAGACAAAAAATAATTCCTTATTGGATTGAACTTACCACAAATAGAAGATGATTCCATATTCTCCATTATGATTTAACCTACAAAGTATTTTAAAAATAATTAGGTATACTATTGTCAAGGCAAAGTCTCCTACTTAAATTATTCTAATTAGAATGACAATCAGAAGCATACAATTGTGCTTTAAGATACCATTTTCAACAATTTATGAACCTTGTCTTATTGACTAAACTATATTGTAAATATAGATCTGAAAAGCAAAGACAAAAGGTTATGCTATTGGTGTTTTAATTTCTCCGTTAACTATGAGAAGTAGAGACCTAAGAAGGTGTGGTGTGAAGAGCTACCAACAAGGTAAGCTCTTCAGTAATTGAAAGCCGACCAACAATGAGACAAATCATTATTTCCTTGATTTGGTCACGGCAACGAAGAGCGCCTTTGTCCTTTGAGGGTTTTTAACAACTTTAAATTGAGCTGAGGTTTTAAGGAATTTTGTTGCCCACTTAACCTTGGAATTCAACCAAGGATTCCACTCCAAAAAGAAACAAGGAGATGTAACTGTATTTGTAACTAAATTAAGTACTCAAGATCAAATAGCCCAATTAAGTGGAAATAGAGGATCCACACTCACTTCAACAAAGGCTAGAAGATGTTTCAAACTCATAATATTTACCTCTTCAAGAACGAAACATTTCCAATTCCTACTTGGATTTTCCAATGATAGTGACAAGTTCATTAATAAATATGTAGAGTTCGCAAGTTCAGTTCAACCTTTAGATGTGGAATCATCAAGGAATATGATTCTTAAATATATCAAGTTGATATGGGAAGCTACTATCATCCAAAGCTGCTATTCAAACACTAGAAAAGGAAGGAATAGGAGAGGAAAATGTAAATGGAACATACATATATATACATATATAACCTTACAAAGAAAACCAACAATAACAGAATGGATACACAGATGACATAACAAATGTTACTTATTTAGACTTTTCTCCAAAAATTGCTCGACTTCAAAGTTCAAGTAGCCTTACCGAAATATTGTTGGTAGATAAACAAATTGAATACTTGAAAGAGTAAATATAACTCAGCTATCAAAACCAGATATTGATATGAAGTGGAGTTCTAACTATTACAAAAAAACTAATTAATCAATACTAGTGGATCCTTATCTCCTTATCTGTTAACATATTGAAACAATAACAGACAACAAATTGAAGTTCAAATAGTGTATATTACAACTGTTAATAAAGCATATAATAAAGTTCTATTCTAACTGTTACAGAAAGCACAATAACAATGAAACTTGAATAAAACAAAATATTGAAACTATCGTTGTCTTATCTTATTTCTTAACATAAACTTGAATAAAACGGTACAAATTGGAGCTCTATATGATATGTTCTTTTGTTATCCTCTCCAGTAAGAAAAGCACAGCAACACTAAGTAAAAGAGCAGTTCCTTTTTTAAATTAAAAAAAATTAAAGCTCAAATTTAAGAGAAAATACAATAACAATGACAAATCCCAAATAGAAAGAACATAAACATTTCATGACTGAACAAATCAAAACCTGAGCGTGAGGAACATGGGATGGATGTAGACACAATCTCTTCCATCACGATCCTTAGTCGCTAAGGAAGGAGTTCAAAGTTGCTTCAACAAGCACTTTATCTCATACCAACTACGAGAGATCTGAGAATAGAAGATTAACTTCACAGTAGCTGCCCAAGGAGATAACAAATAGAAATCGATTTCTACATCTATGGTTACCCGTAAGTATCATATTTACCTACATGCATGGAGGTGGTGAGAGACAGTGAAGAGAAGATGGAGAAGAGGCGAGAAAGTGTGAATGAAACATGAAAGTTTAGTAGCATTAGGTATCCAAATGGTGAGTATTTGACAAATCGGTTGAACCATTTACTGAAAAACCGGTCAGTTCTCTCATAAATCAGCCGGTTTTTATACTCAAATGTTATTACATATACCCAAACCGGATAATTGATCGATTCAAACATTTTTTGATAAGACTGGACAATCCGGTCATTTTTTAAAACCTTAGTTACAACACTTAATTAAAGATAATAATTTTAGTTTTTTTAAAAAAAATATTTTTTTAAAATATTTCTAATCTATTCAAAGTTGCCTTATCAAAGGGTATGATCGACTAGCCCGAGTTCCGGCCATTGCCGTGCATACACTTAATCCTTCAAGCCCAAACATGGTCAAACTACTTCAGCACTTTCCAAATTTTAGCTTGTCAAGCCGACCACGGGGCTTTTAGTAAGCCACAACGTGTTCCAAAAACGTGTATCTTTTATTTCTTAAAATTTTGAAGTTTCTAAATTGTATTTTGTAAAAGATGGTGAAAATTTTTATTTCCTTTCACAAATAAATAATGATTTGTTAAATAAGATCATTTCATAAATTCAAATTAATTAACAAATTAAATTTAAGTGAATTGAGTTATATAAATTTTTTGTGAATTGTTGGATTTTCATTAAATTAAGTGAATGAGTTATATAATTAAAATTTTAATTAAAAGAGTATGTTCATTTTGCAAAACATGATTTTTTTTTTTGTTGATAAATGTCTTGACCTTATAACAAGGTGGAGGAATTTAGAGGTTTCCACAAGTTGAATTATTCTAATTGACTGATTCGGACTCGCACTACACACCAAAAGGAAAGTGATAAAACTTACACATTAGACCATTATCTTAATTCGTAGCTTTTATTGTCATTTTCTTAGTGTTGGTGGTCACCAATTTCAATCTTCACACTCATTGCAGGACAAAAATATGACCTTTTATTATAAAATTATCTATGATTAAAACACGGAATCGGTGCATACTATATGAAAACTTTGAACTGCTCAATTTTTTTGTTTAATTTTTAACTTCTCGATTTATTTTAATAATTTTTGTTATTAAAAACTGATTAGTTTATTAATTAATTAATAAAATTTCATAAACTAAACAATTTTTATAAATCAAAATTAATTAATTAATTTTTATTTGATGTTTTCCTTTTAAATTAAACTTTAAATTGAGAGTAGTTCCTTTCAATTTAGTGTCAAAATTTTCGATTTTATTCAATATTTTAACTAATTTATGATAATTTAATATTAATCGAACCTTCAAATAATTAAAACTCTTATCTTAAGAGTTTAATTTCTGGTCTAATTTTTAAAATATTGAAAATTATACAATGAATGCATGCAGGCCATAGCTTGCAACAAATTCATTTTCTAACTTTAATGTACTATTAAGATATTAGACTTTATTATTATTAAATAGTCACAAATTAATTATTAATATATTAAAATTTAATAATACATTGCTTAATAAAAGAGGATTATGACTTTAAGTGTTTAAACTTTTCTGAATTTTGGATTGGGCCTATCGGGTCCCAGCCCAACTATTTGTATAATACAGACAGACATCTGGCTAGATTGAAACTCGAGTTCCGATCAAATAATAATAATACAAATAGAATAGACATCTATTTGTATAATATTTAAAAAATAATTCTAATATTATTTTATTCGAAATAAGATAGTTTATGCTTAACAATGCAGAGTTCGACCCGAATCAAATTTAACCCGAAACCAAATAATTCAACCCAAGCCCATTAACTTCAGGTTAATCTGATCCGAACCGGGCACAAAATGCCATCGCTACTTACAACCACATGATAAGGGAAGAAAAAGGATGGTAATAAATAAATAAACAGAAAAAAGAATACCAAACTGTTTTATTTGATGTACAACAAAGTCCCGTTTTCTACATGCGTCCAACCCTACAACCGTCTGATCATACACGTGTCATCACAAATAATCAATCAAAATCTCAAATGGGATCATCAATCACAAACAAAAACAAAAGAAAGATGAAGAAGAACAATAAGGAGGTAAACCATAAGTCAACGAACGAACAATAAGAAACAATGGATCTCATAATCAACCCAAAAAAAAGACCTAAAAGCTGAAGATCAGAGATAGGAACGAAGCCCCCTTTCTAAGCCAAAACGAAGGCCAAGAAAGTTCCTGCAAGTGCAGTTCCGGCAACGAAGACTCTGTCGACAGCAAAGGCACCGGAACCTGGGGGATTACTTCCGGGAGTTGAAGGAGAAGTCGTTGAGCCAGGTGCGGGGGAGGATCCCGGAGAAGTCGATGAGCCAGGTGCGGGGGAGGATCCCGGAGAAGGAGAAGGGGGAGAGGGAGGAGAGGGAGGACCTGGGCTAGGTGCTGAAGATGGTGTAGTTACAGGAGTTGGGGCTTTGCTTGGTGAAGGAGTTGGAGCCGGAGTAGACGACGGAGAAGGAGTTGGTGCAGCTGGGGTCGGAAAAGGAGTCGGAGTCGGCGTCGGCGTCGGAGCTGCCTTTGGAGACGGAGTTGGAGTTGGAGTTGGAGTTCGTGTTGGTGGAGCGGCTGTTGGTGGCCGAGTAGGTGCAGCACCTGGTGCTTGTGCCATGCAAGAAGTTGCCAAGAGGCCCAAGATCATGAAAACCTTAAACATCGTAGAACTCATGTTTGTTTGAGAGGTAAAGATCAAAACTTTTTATGTCCTAAGAACCAGAAACAGAGACAGAGAGATGGAACTTGAGAGAGTGTTCACAGAGAAGAACAGATGTAAAAGGAGCTGATGAGAGATTAAGAAGCAAAAGAGCCAACGAGTAATCACTCAATAATAGTGTGTGTATTATTGTGAGATTCCTCGGATCATTCAGACATATGGTACCATATATTTATATAACAAATGGGGTTTGTGGTAGTGGCGGTGGACTGGTAGAGGAGGATGGGTTGAACTTTCTTAAAGTTACAGATAATAATGGAAGCTCTTCCAAACAGAAGAAGACACGTGGCTGTACGAAGCTGAGTTTCGTGCCTCATTTGACCTTGTCTTCCTTGTAATTAGGTTAAAATTGTAATTTTAATAATCTAAGGGGCTCTCCTCAATTAAGTAAGATCGTCAATTCAAACCATTCTCGTATATACAACTGTTTAAAATTTAAAATCAGAATTTTATTTTTAGACTTATCTGGCTTGAACGGTGAATAACTTAAACGTGACTTTTTATAATTGGGACCTTTTTAAAATATCTTATAGACAACTAAAAAAAGTTGTAATTTTAATATAATAATAATAAATTTATAAAATTTACTGTGTTTATAATATTATTTTAAAAATATTTAGCCGTAAATAAGAAGGTAATTAGATTTTTTTGCGAAATGTCGATTTGTCTTGTAATTAAGGTTAGGTTAATACAGGTGTCGGTGGCTAAAGGGTGAGTGAGATGTCTCTTTCCATATCAACTGTCGTTTTGACGAATACGAATTGAAACAAAAGTTATTATATCGCCGAACATCCTCTTCCCTTCCCTTCACAGTCTGTCCCTCTCCTCCGCGTTAACCTTTTCAACAACTGTTTTGCGTGGTCAGATCCAATGTTGCTCAATTGCAGCTTCCTCTCTTAATCTTTTCCTTTCAAAATATGTGGTCCAAATCCAATTGTATATATTTAATCAATTTAAATTTTTTTTAGTTGAGCAATAATTTGTAGATTATTTCAACGAATCTAGTACAAAAGAATGAGTAACTTTATCAATTATTTCAAGACTTACTAACATTAATTTTATAAATATTATGTTTAATTATATTATATTTTAAATTAATTTTTTTAAATCATATAATTCGTGAATTGTTATTTATAGTTTACAATTTGTTAAATATGTGTTAAAAATAATAATTGGCTATTATTATATATATTAAACAATTTATTAGAAGTATAAATTTTAATTTATCTTAATTTAAGAGTATCCTTAAACCAAACAAAGGTACGAAATTGTGATTGCTAAAGACTGATGATTAGTTTAAGACCTTTTATATATCTAAACACGTGGCAAATATCCATTTAATCATTTGATGATGGCCTTGTTGAATATGGGCGTGGGTCGATTTGAAACCTCTACCTTACTGTAGCCTCGATGGATGATGGTGACCCTTTTGTTCTATATCACAATATCGTAATTAACTATGGCTTAGAGCCGTTTTATGGGGAAGAGACTCAGAGAGTGAGTAGAGAAGCATATTATAATTGGAATCGAAAATCGAAATGAGGTAACCGTTACGAAAGGGAGAACAACTTAAATATGAAGACAGCTTCTACATCCGCTGGACAGAACAAGCTGCTGCCCTAAAATATGCTTGTCTGTTTGTCGTGCTCCGGACATGGAAGATTTCCAACTACAGTTCTGATTTTCCTGTCCCAGTGTTAGTTGTAGGTAAAAAGTTAACCAAAAGGTTTTAGTTTTACTCAAACCAATATTTTAAAAACATAAATGAAAACTAACTGATAAAGAAAAAAATTTAAAGTTATTATATAATTTATTAACAATTTAATAAAATTAAAAAATTTAAAATATTATTAAAAAAACTTTATTTATCTATCAAATAATTTAAATTTTAATTAAAAAAGAGGATGTTAAAATTAATTAATAAACTGATCGATATTTAACAATAAAACTTATTAAAATAAATTGAACTAAAAAATTAGTCAGTTCAAACTTTCATGATTAAATTGATCGGATCAGTTCAATTTTTCAATCGTTGATTTATTTTTTTTGAAATTGGAGAACAGTTATTATCTCGAAGAATAATGATCCAAGATATAATTAGACATATCAACTCACACTTGAAAGTGACTATGGAGAACATAATCATTGATTTAAACCTTAAAATTTTTATCAATTTTAATATTAATATTTTTAAAATATTCAAAATAAAATTTGAATTACTAAATAACAACTTAAGTCAATGAGATGGATGTTTATATTTTTAAAATTATATTCATAAAACTTATATAACATAATATGTTGTATATGTAACGATGTATATACAAATTAAAATTTAAAATATAAAAATATCGTATTAATAATAACATGATATTTAACTGAAAGAAATTTAATTTGTTAAATATTTTAATCATTAAAAATAACTTTTAAATATATTAAAATTGAATTTAAACATTCAAAAATATTGAAATTCAAGTTATATTATGGTCAAAATTTTAAGATTATTTGCAAGACGTGTGGCTTTTGAGTGGCTCGATGACACGTGTCTATCTGGGTGGGTCATTGCGTGAACCACGAATGGTGTAACTTTAAACCTAGTAACTCAGTCAACCCACGTAAGTGGCTGGCCAAAGCTGGCAAGAATAGGAGGATTTGAGCCCTTAGAGATTTCTAGAGTCTTTGTTTATTGTAATCTTGTGAATATTATATGATATTCACAAGATTACCAATCATATTTTGTCCTGTTGAATTATACATGCTTGTGATATAAATGTCCCCACCTTTTTTGAACTTACTAACATATTTGAAGTTTGATTGGGTCAAACATAATTAAGTAAAATTTTCATTTCTTTTTTAATTTTTAGTTATTTTTAAAAAACTCTTTCTCTTGATTAAAAAATAATTATAAAATATAGAAAGTATGAATATTAAATGTGTATTAATCAAATGTCATATGATTTAACTAAGTTTTTAAGACTTATTTAAAATAATTATATTTAATTTTAATTAATAATTTAAGATAATTATAATAAACTATTAATTTGAGTAAAGTTTGATTAATTCGATTTAAGCTTGAGACTGAAAATATTGTGTAAATAATATTTGTTTAATTTACGTTTCACGCTTGTATTGCGAGTATTTAATCATTATTTTTAATTGAAGTATAAGAGGATAAAATTTTATAAATTTTTTTATGTTAGGTCGGGATTGCCCCACGGGCCAAAGGCAGGCTATGTCATCTCTGCTCGATTTCATTTTTTCAAAAAAAAAAATAAAAAAATAAAGTTGTTTGTCTCAATAAAGCTAAGAAATTCAGCTCGTGATCTAGTTAACCTAAATTTAACTGGTTGACTTCAAGCAAGACTGGGTCATACCCGGGTCAGATTGTTATGCCTAAGAAGAAGTTTGTGCTTTTTACTTTTAAATAAACTTTGAATTAAATTAATTAAGTTTTTTAATTGGATTTAGAATTTTAATGAATAATTTTTTAAAAATTGAATTGGACCGTCTGTAAAATCTGTTGAAAATTAGAATTCAATAACTTATTTACGTATTTAATATCGTCGGTGACGCGTGAAATGCACGAGAAATGATTGGTGGTAGGAGATTAATACATGAGCTGTAGGAAACGATAGCTTTGAACACAAATCATGCAGGGAATCACGACCTTGCCCGAAAACGATCTGCTTACCCTTTAAGACTGACTTCACTAAATCAAACAGACTTAAAATTTAAGCTTAATGGATTTCCTCTTGTTCTTAAATTCTTTTAATGATTAACATTCTAATTAGTTTGGCAGATTTAATTATAAAAATTTGAATTGTTAAATTCTTATGTTCGGTTTTTAACTTGTTTGATTTATTTTAATAACTTTTGTTGTTAAAAACGGATCAATCTATTAATTAATCGATCAATGAATTAATAAGTTATTATAAATTAAAATTAATTAATTAATTTTTAATAATAAATTATTTTCTAATTTAATTTTAAATTCTTGACAATATTTTTCAATAATATTTGAAAATATTTTATTTTATTTTATTTTTAAGTAATTTTATGACAGTTTAATATTAATTGAACCTTTTAAATTTTAAACATCTTCTCTTACCGACTGAACTTCCTTTTTAATTTTTAAAATATTATTTTTTGTTAATTCTTTAGTTTTCTCTAAGAAGTCAGCTGTAATTAAAATTTAAATTATTGGTTAACCAAATGACATATAATTTATAAATTTTTATATATATAAACGACGCGTTTTAATAAAATTTTAAGTTCTCCAGTTCAAACTGAAACTTAGTATCAAGCCTGAAAATCCAAAGACGGACCCAATCAAACCAAAGTTGGACGTCACTGCCGTGTATAATTGGAAGGACGTTGGCCAACCCGCCGTGTACTGCAACGGGAAGGACCTTGGAAGCTGCACTTCAACTGAAGACTAAGTTGACCTTTTACAACCCGTCCTACAAGCACGGGTGGTCCTCCCAATTGGCATCTCCTCTTCCAAGAACACGCCAGGCTTCAGAAAGCGGGAAGAAAGATCCCAAGGAAGGGGAATGGCAAAAAGACTGAAAGAGACGTGTGGCGTTCCTTTTCATTTTTTGTTGCGTCTGAGAAAAAGCAATTTAAGTCACGTTGAGCAGGTCCTACCTAAAACTTCGTAAACATCAATCCTAGTCGTTAATTTATGTCTGGTCGGACCTACCTAAAACTTTATAAACATCAGTCATAGTCGTTAATTGATGTCCAGGTTAAAAGATGTTATTATTGATTCCTGTACTATAATAAGACTTGTTCTGAAGTCTGATCAAGATAAGCTTGGTCTGTTGAATTCAGGCCAGATTGAGAAGAGACAGTCCAACGCTCGATGCGACTTGCCAAGTCTAGTAACAATATTGTGATTAGCAGGGTTTGATTCGGGTACTATTTTATTCATATTTATATCTATTTTTTTATAATTTTTATATCTATATTTTTATCTATCTATTTTTACGATTTATTACCCATATTTAATTAGATTGTTCGAATTTTTGGATATCCATCGGGTTATATAACATATAAAAATATAACTTTTAAATAGAAAATATAAAAAGTTGATTTTTGCGAACGTTTAAAATCAAAATTGTTTTAATAATAATAAATTAAGATCATGATTTGTATATCTAAAAAATCATAAAATTAGAAAAATAAAAATTATAATGTCTACTGCAATAACAACATATATTTTTTACAATCAATAACTGAAACAAAGACTAAAATATTCAAAGTTTCAAATTGTCATTACGTGATGAACTCTACAACATTTAAAACTCCATCTCCATATTATTTACATTATTATCATCCTATAAGGAAATAAAATATGATGAAAAAAGTGATAAATGAAAAATAAAGTAAAGATTTTAAAGCTGTTTCTTCAAAAAAATATTAATAATTTATTATATTTAATCATAAATTATATATAAAAAACAAAGTTAATAAAAAACGAATAAGATATAAGCATGTATCGATTCGAGTTATTACTAAACTCATATTTAAATCTACATCCATGTCTGTTCATTTGTTCGTTACAGACCTATTGATGTTTCAAAGTAAGCTAAACGAATACGTCAGGCCAATAGATTAGGCCATCAGAAACATTCCATCACAAAAAACTAATGCTGGGAGGATAGGATGCTTGACGTAACTCAAAACTTGTAGAAATAGACTTAATTTTGATTTAAAGGTTGATGAAAATGATTTGCAGAAGTAAGCTTAATTTAACTTGATCTTGTTTGAAATAATCATGAAATTGACTACTTAATTTTATTAAATATAAAACAAAATTAAAAATGATTTGACTTAATTTAACCTTATTTATCTCCTCTTGGTTAGTTGACTTTTAGGTACATTTTATTAAAAAAAGTTTTTTAATAAGATAAGAATACTTATTTTCAGACCTTTTTTTATCTTGCCTGTTATCGATTATATTGTTATTGAAGTTATTATTATTGCCATTATTAGACTAGCAGATTGATACTGGGTAAATGCGCAGTAATGTAATGCACACTTAATTTAATTATACGATTGTTTATTATATCATGTTATATTATTATATTATTTTAATGTATAAATGAATATCGGATAAAATTTTGTGATAAAATTATCAATATTTAAATTTTGAAATATATAATAAGAAAAAAATTATGATGGAATTATTAAAAATATAAAAATTTGAATATTAAAAAAACTGGAAAAATTAGTCAATACAAAATTGGAATGAAAAATAAAAATTAGGAAATGAATATGATAATTCACGCTTGTGACTAGAAAAAATATCAATGTAAAAATTATGATAGAATTATTAAAAATATATAAGTTAAAATGTTAGAAATAGTTTAGTAAAATTAGTTATGTGACTGAAAAAATAAAAAATGTAAAATGTTTTGTTTTGAATTAAATATTGTAGTTAATTAAGATAAAAAAAAGTCACATGTTACATTAATATTGCGTGATTTAAAATGTTGTGATAAAATTATAAACATTTAATGTAGGTAAATATAAATATTATAGTATATAAGTTTTAAAAAACCAATATCACTGGTTTTACTTATTAATTCATGTTCGTGACTAAAACAAAAGTTAATTATATTTAGTTAAAATAAATGTTAAATTTTGTTGTAATAAATTAAATATTTCATTTAATTAAGATAATGAAAAAAAAGTTCTTCATGTGATATTATTTAATGTATATGTAACGCCCCAAATTAGGGGTTAGAATATTAAAGGGGTTTAGTATGAATTATGTTTGTTATTTGTTTATTAATATTTGCTTAAATTGTGCATGAGTATTTTGGCATGCATTCATGGCATTTTCCGGGTAATTTGGCTTAATGAAACTTCGGAGTGATTTGGACATTATTATTATATTTTTCGTAATTTTTGTATACTTTAAATATTTTTAGAAATTAATGGAGGATTAGTTTTGAGTTGATAATTAAGTTTGAGAATCATTATTTTCTGACGAAGTTTTGGTAAATTTTCGGAAGTTGTCTGGAACTTTTGAGTATTTGTTTATTATAAGAATTCAAAACAATGTATTTGGTTTAAAAAGAATATTTTATTAATAAACCTA
>JAJMLV010000228.1:70146056-70156833 GCA_027123465.1 Erythroxylum coca | reverse complement strand
AGCAAAAACATCCTCCTTTCAGACAGTGAAAAAGAACATCGCTTTGACGTTGTCTTACTACTCCCTTCATCTTTAATCTTTGTCTCTCAACCTGAATAATCTTCTTTTTCTTAAGTTAATGTTCAATGGTTGGAGATCGTGGAGTTTGAGGATCAAGATGAGCATGAAGAGGAAGTAGAAGAAGAGGAGGAGGAGGAAGAAGAAGAGACGGCGTTGTCTGCACCAAAATGACGATAAGAAGCGAAGGTAGTGCTAATGTTAAGCCAAGGTACAGGGAGTGTTTGAAAAATCATGCAGGGGATATCGGCGGCCACGGATGCGGTGAGGTGATGGCGGCCGGAGCTGAAAGCACCCTCGACGCCCTCAAATGCGCAGCTTGCTATTGCCATCGTAAATTCCACCGCAAGTAAACTACCGACTTGGCGTTGACGACAAACATGTGCATTGGTCACCTTCCGTTGCCTTGAACAAACAGTGACAAGACCTTTCTCGTCATTCTTTTCCTTAAGGGACTCAAATGAATTCGATCTCAAACTCTTTGCCCAATCAAACTTGTTGGTTCTCCTAGCTACCAAGCCATGAAAGCTGTCTGGTTTTTGTGTCTTTGGCCTGCCCTTTGCAGGAATCTCCTCCTTGCTCTCTTTAATCTCAATCTTGGTTCCACCATCCAATCTTATGGTTATATTCACTTCAGAGAGTGTCGTTTTGTTCTTTGTTTCTTTTGGTGTACCTGATTTTGTTGGACGTTAAACATGATTCATGAACCCATTGAATTAGGAATATGAATGGTTCAAAGAATTTGAAAATGAATGGTTATACAATTTATGAGTATTTTAATTAGGTACTTATAACAATTCTATTACATTGAGGAGAGATGTATATATAGATAGAGATGAAGTGAGGCAACTTTTTTTAAAAAAAATTATATAAAAATATTATTATTTTAAGTTTTTCCATAAAATAAAATAAAATTTTGCCCCTACTCAAAATTTTTTTATCTCTATTAAAATTTTATCCTCATTAAAAATAAAATTTTGCCCCACCTCAAAAAAATTTCTGAATCCATCCCTAGGTGATATTGTCTCTGTACTATTTTTCCAGCAAAGAAGTATTATTTTCTCTTCCATATTTATACTTGTTTGTGTTAGATTTGAGTGTGTCTAAACATAGGATTTTTTAACATATTGGCATCAGAGCTTGAAAATTTAGAAAAAAAAATGACCAACAATAGTAACCATGTTCCATTTCAAGTACCTTGTCTATCAAAAGAGAACTATTCAACTTGGTGTATTCGAATGAAGGCTTTGTTAGGTTTGCAAGATGCTTGGGAGACAATAGATAAAGGATATGTGTAACTAGAAGAGGAAGCCTTTTTGAATCAGGCACAAAGGGATGCTTTGTGCAATATAAAGAAAAAAGATCAAAAAGCTCCTACCATAATCCATCAAGCAATTGACGATGGAACATTTGAAAAACTCTTTAAGGCAGAGATTGCCAAACAAGCATGGCAAATTTTGGAAAACACATATAAAGATGTTGATCAAGGGAAGAGAGTAAGGCTTCAAATATTGAGAGGAAAATATGAAGCCTTCCACATGAATAAATTCGAGTCCATCTCAAATTATTTTATAAGAGTTCTCAAAGTGGTGAATGATATGAAGAGATATGGTAAGAAAATTACAGATAGTCAATTTTCTTTGCTCGCTTGATGGAAAATTCAATTTTATCTTTGTAGCAATTAAGGAGTCGAAAGATTTGAGCGTAATGACAATTGATCAACTCATGGGTTCCTTATAAGCCCATGAAGAAAAGCTTCTATGAAAGAAGAAAGAGCCCATTGAGCAGTTATTGCAAACAAAGCTTCAACTGAAGACAGGTGATAATCAAGAAACGGGTCAAAATGGATGAGGACGAGGTCGCGGTAGAGGTTATGGACGCGGAAGTTCACGTTGACGTGGACAAGGAGAACATAACAAAAATCAAGATGTTGGTCAGCAAACTAATTCCTCACGAGGCCGAGGTCGAAGTCGAGGTCGAGGTCGAGGTCGAGGTCAAGGTCGTGGGAATTACTCAAGGTCGAATAAGAGACAAAATGATGATAGAAGGTATGACAAAAGCCAAATTGAATGTTTCAATTGTCATAAGTTTGGTCATTACACTTGGGAATGCAGAAATAAAGTTGAAGAGAATGTCAATTATGTTGAGGAGGAAATAAAAAATGAGCACACGCTACTTCTTGCATGCAAATCTGATGAGAGCAACGAAAGCAATTTTTGGTATCTTGATAGTGGCACGAGTAATCACATGTGCGGGCGCAAATCATTATTCATGGAACTTGATGAATCGATAAGTGGTAATATTACTTTCGAAGATGCAACAAAAATTTCAATGAAGGGGAAAGGTAATATTCTGATCTGCTTGAAGAATGGGAAACATGAATTTATTCCCAATGTTTACTATGTGCCTGGCATGAAAAATTATATTTTGAGTTTGGGGAAGCTTACGGAGAAAGGCTATAATGTTTTCATGAATAATTATAGTCTTTCACTCAGAGATCAAGATGAGAATTTAATTGCTAAAGTAACAATGACAAGAAAACAAAGTGTTTGTATTAAATATTCAAACTGATATTACAAAATACTTGAAAGCATGTGTTTAAGAGTCGCCATAGACATGGCATTTAAGACTTGGGCATTTGAATTTTGGTGGCTTGAGATTGCTGGCAGAGGAGAATATGGTGAAAGGATTGCCTTACATTCATCACCAAAACTAATTCTATGAAGGATGTATTTTTGGCAAGCAATCTAGGACAAGCTTTCCAAAAGAATCTTATTCAAAAGCGAAGGCGCCTCTGGAGCTTGTGCATACGGATCTTTGTTGGCCAATCACACTAAGTTCTTTCAGTAAGAATAACTATTTTCTATTATTCATTGATGATTTTAGCAAAAAAAACATAGGTTTATTTTGTGAAACAAAAATTTGAGGTGTTTGGAGTGTTTAAAAAATTTAAAGTTTTTGTCAAAAAGGTGAGTGGGTATTCCATAAAAGCTTTGAGATCAAACAGGGGAGGAGAATTTACAACAAGGGAGTTCAAAAGATTTTGTGATGAAAATGGAATCCAAAGGCCCCTCATGGTTTCACACCACAACAAAATGGTGTTGCTGAGAGAAAAAATCGATCTTTCTTAAACATGGCACGAAGCATACTAAAAAGTAAGCAAACGCGGAGGGAATTTTAGGTCGAAGCAGTAGATTATGCTGTGTATCTTTCTAATAGAAGCCCTACCAAAAGTTTGCAAAATATGACTCCTCAACAAGCCTGGAATGGATGGAAACCAAGTGTTGCTCACTTGAAAATCTTTCAGAGTGTTGCTTATGCTCATGTCCCAGATCAAAGACAGACAAAGTTGGATGATAAAAGTGAACAGTTTGTGTTCATAGGCTATGATTCAAGTTCGAAAGGATACAAGCTTTATAATAACAAAAATGAAAAACTTGTTGTGAGCGGAGATGTCATGTTTTATGAGGAAGCTATGTGGGATTGGAATACACAAAAATAAGATTACGCTTTCTTTCCATTTGTTGAAGAAAGAATGAGAGAAAATATTGAAGCAGATCAAGAACATGTGATGCCTGCATCTCCTCATCATGGTGAATCATCTACATCATCAGAAGAAAGTCCTGTTAGGCCTCATGGCTTGAAGAATTTGGGGGAATTGTATGATGAAACTAAAATGATAAATAATTTCACCTTATTTTGTCTTTTTACAGACAATGAACCAATTGATTTTGCAAGTGCTAGTCAAGACAAAAGGTGAGTGAGGGCAATGGATGAAGAAATTCAAGCCATAAAAAAACAATACTTGGGAACTTACTGCTTTTCCCAAAGGACAGAAAGCAATCGGAGTCAAATGGGTTTTCAAGACCAAAAGAAATGCTAACAGAGATGTGGAGAGGCATAAAGCTTGACTTGTGGCCAAAGGCTATAGCCAATGCCAAGGTGTTGATTACGATGAAGTTTTTATTCCCGTAGCTCGTTTGGAGACCATCAGATTAATTATCTCACTGGCTGCTCAACATGGATGGAGAATTTTCCAGATGGATGTCAAGTCTGCTTTCTTGAATGGGTATTTGGAGGAAGAAGTTTACTTGGAACAACCTCCTGGATACATTGTAAAAGACCAAGAAAATAAAGTTTTGAAATTGAATAAGGCCTTATACGGATTGAAGCAGACTCCGAGAGCATGGAAAAGCCGAATTGACAACTATTTTCAGAAAAAAATGATTTTGTGAAATGCCCATATGAACATGCCCTTTACTTCAAAACAAACAAAAATGGTGATGTATTAGTTGTTTGTTTGTATGTGGATGATTTGATTTTCATAGGAAATAATCCAAGCATGTTCGATGAGTTCAAGAAAGTAATGATTGGAGAATTTGAGATAACAGACATTGGAATTATGTCATATTATTTTTGCATTGAGGTGAAACAAATGAAGCAAGGGATCTTTATTTCTCATCAAAGATATGCCAAGGAAGTCTTAAAGAAGTTCAAAATGAGTGATTTCAAATCTGTAGCAACTATGTGGAAACAAGGATCAAGTTGTCAAGATATGAATAGAGTGAATATATTGATCCAACATATTTCAAAAGTCTGATAGGAAGATTGAGATATTTAACTTGTGCAAGACCAGATATATTATTTGGAGTTGGTCAAGTGCTACACATTTGAAGGCAGTAACAAGAATTTTTCGCTATCTCAAAGGTACGCTTGACTATGGGTTGTTTTATTCATTCTCTAAATGTTTTAAACTTGAAGGATATTGCGATAGTGATTGGGTTGGAGATATAGATGATCGTAAAAGCACTACAGGATTTGTATTCTTTATGGGTGATACTGCTTTTACATGGAGTTCAAAAAAACAACCCATAGTGACTCTCTCAACTTGTGAGGCTAAATATCTTGCTGCTACTTCCTCTGTCTATCATGTTATATGGTTGAGGAATTTGCTTAATGAAATTAGAGTTGTGCAAGATGAAGTAACAGAGATTAATATGGAGAACAAGTCTGTTATTGCTTTATCTAAAAATCTAGTTTTCCATGATCGTAGAAAGCATATGGATACAAGGATTTATTTTATCAAAGATTGTATTTCGAGAAAGGAGATCTGTGTGAAGTATGTGAAGACCGAAGATTAAGTGGCAGATATCTTTACCAAGGCTCTCAAGATTGATGTCTTCAAATAGCTAAGACTGCTGCTCGGAGTATGTCCAGAATCATGTTTAAAGGAGGATGTTGGAAGTTAAAACATGATTCATGAACTAATCGAGTTAGGAATATGAATGGTTCGTGGAATTTGAAGATGAATGGTTGTGCAATTTATGAGTATTTTAATTAGGTACTTGTAACAGTTTTATTGCATTGATGAGAGATGCATATATAAATAGAGATGAAGTGAGGAGTTTGTACGATGAAGAGAGTGAGTTGAAGAAAATAGAGAGGAAAATAGTGTTGCGATACAGAGTTGGTGAGAGTCTCTATACTGTTTTTTCTCTACCAAAGAAGTTTTATTTTCTCCTCCATATATATCCTTGTTTGTGTTAGATTTGAGTGTGTCTGAACATAGGGATTTTCATCAAGGTGATCCTTTATCGCGGTACTTATTTACACTTGTAATGGAGGGACTTTCTAGACTTTTAAACAAGATACTTCCTCTTAATGGTGGATTTCAATATCCCTACAGATGTAAGGATCTTAACATTATTCATCCATTATTTTTTGTTGACTTGATACTTTTGTGTGGAGCTGATCCTGTCTCCATCCAAATTATGATGCATGTGCTTTATTTATTTGCGGAATGATTTGGACTACATCATAACTCAGAGAAGAGTTGCTTCTATACTTCAGATGGTGTGGGAAACTATGCGAACATCTGAAGAATCACTGGACTCCATCACTATCCTATTCCTTTTCGTTATTTGGAAGTCCTAATATTGGCTTCAAAACTAAAGTTTCGTGATTGCTTACCTATTATTAAAAAAATGAAGTCCCGAGTGATGGCATTGCAGAATAGATTCCTTTCTTATGTAACTCAACTTACAATCATTATTTTAGTGCTTGCAAGTCTCCATCTCCATTAGGTTGCTTTTCCTTGGAAAGAAATCAAAGAGCTAGACCAAATTATGAAATCCTTTCTCTAGTATGAAATTACAAGTCTCCATCTCGAGAAATACTGACGTCAAATCTTATGAAGTTACGACACCTAAAAGTATGGTGGTCTAAGAATTATCTCAATATCCAAAATGCAACAAGTATTGATGTGCAAATGGTTGTGGATATTATACATGGATTGGAATGCATTGTGGACAAAATGGATTCATGAATACTAATTGAAATACGCTAACTTCTAACAGGCTAACTTTTTATGAGACAGATCTTGGATTCTCAAACTAGTGATGAAGTTACAAGAATTAATTTATCCTTACATCAAGCACTCTATTGGTAATGGAGAAAAGACTTGGGTGTGGTTTGATAATTGGTTAGCAATCATTCCCCTCGCGCATAATATTAATTTTCAGAGGCTTAACAACTGACTAACGCTAAACTCTAAAGTTTCTTTGCTGATTGTACATGGCTATTGGCCAGGAAACTTCAGAGGTTTTCATGCACTCATGACTCATCTTCCTACCTTAAACAATGCAGCAGTGGAGGATGGCAATGGCATAACTTTATTAGTCCCAAGGCCACCTTCATCATATGTCTTGCAATAAAAAACATACTTAGAACATGGAATCAATGGCATAGACAAGTTGATGATCTATGCTTATTGTGTAACATGGCAGTTGAGAATCGTGAACATTTATTCTTCCTCTATAACTATTCTAAAGCTATTTGGAGCTAGATTCTGCACTTGTTATCTTCTCACAATGATAACTATAAATTGAATCATATACCGCAATGCACCATAAGCAAAACTAAGAATGGTACTCCTAATGGCTCCCTTTATACAGCAGCATTCATCATTACCGTATATAGCATTTGGAAGGAACGAAACCAACGTTGATTTACAGATAAGAAAGAGAACAAATATCAACCAACTAACAACATCATTAATCATTCCAGAGCTGGTTTATTTGTCAAAAATTCACATCTTTCCCTTTCCTTAGACATTAAGAGCAGATGGCAGCTATGAATTTATGAAGCCTGTTATTTTCTTCTTTTGTAATATTCACTTTTTTCCTTCTTTAGACATTTTGTAATCTAACGGTTGGCATCTATTGCCTTGAACTCATGAATTTTATCACACTGTAATAGTTTTATCTATCGTAATATACCGTTAATTTAAAAAAAAGTTTATGTTGCCAATGGAGTTTATTCACTATTGGAGAAGGAGGTTAGATGCTTTCAAAACCAAAGTTACTCCCTTGCTCAATCGTATTCACTTCCTAGGATCTACTAGTTTTAATCTTAGTTTGACTCCTTTAGATGATGTTTAAAGTTTAGGATTTGATAATTTTAGAGAACTAGAAACTATTTTTTCATTAATCATATTCAACTGGCTTTGGATGGCATTAAGGAATTCTTCATTATTATTTTTTCTTAAATTGTCTTAAATTGTTGTTAGACACTTCGTAAGGCTTAAAAACGAGAGTGTTGATTGCCTTTATTTTTATTATCACTATCGAATTTTGTAGGCTTTTCTCTATTCTAGACAAGAGTCCTCCTAGAGAATGCAGATAAATGTTGGTGTAATTATTTTTCACATTTTTACTTTCATTTTTAATTTTTGAAGGCAATGTTACCACTGTGTTTTGTTTGTATGGAATCCTAATTTCATAAAATGAGGGTTTTCTAATTGTAATTTCTCTTCGGTTACAGATTCCCACACCTTTGTTTTGGTATTATTTTGATGGCTTTAAAGGGGTACTCAATGTTGTGTTTCCTAGGCATTATCTAATCAAAAAATAACATTAATCGATGCTCCTAAATCTAATATTACCTATTTGATCATCATGTTACAAAATTTAGAAGGAATGGTAAACATTTTTGGGTCCTTAAAGGAGTTAGTTTCTTTTTGAAAATCATAGAAACATTTTCACCTATTCTGGTCATTTTATTACCTCTCAACTTTCGCTTGTTAGTAAACAAATCATTAAGGAATTTTTACATACTTGGCACATGCTCGATTGCATCCAGCAAAGGTTTATTCACTTCAAGATTTTAAAAAGTCTCCCAAATCTCCTTATCTTTGTTTATTTGTTTGATTTTGCTAACCTATCGGGGAAAGGTGGAGGGTTAGTCTCAACTATATATGGAGGGTCATGATTTACCTTCAAATTGGATAAGGTATCCCTTTCTTCTCCTAGCTTCCTTTTAATGTTATCTTCATTTCCCACCCTATAGTAGTCCTCTTTGGTCCCTCAAGCTTCTTATTTCTTTCTAATATGATTGCACTAAAATTCTTCAGATTTATCTTAGGTTACGATGGCAATTTTCCTCCATTATAAGCTTCTAAATAGTTGATAGCAACCACCATTTTTGACTCACCTGGTTCTCTAAATTTTTAATGCTAGATCTTGTCTTTTGAAATTGAGATTCTGCCTCTTACTAAAATTGTTTTCCATCTTATTGAAATAGAAAAAGTAATAAAAGACTTAACCATATCTTCTAATGATGTATTTGAGTTAGAGGGCTTTTGGTCTGGACTGAAACTTCGATGCACCCTGTAGCCTATTTGGGAAGTAGTTTTACTGCTTATTCCTTCTATAACTCAGGTTCAAATGATCTCTCCAACTTGGGTTATAAATTTGGGAATATGGATTATACTGTTAGGAAAAAAATATCCTGTTATAACATTAATATACTCTATGTTTCCCTTTCGCAGAGTTGGGCAACTAGATTGTTGTAGTCAGGCGTAGGTGAAAACTTATGGGATATGTTCAAATATGAGCCATCCGTTTTCACCATTCGGATGGCTCATATTTGAACATATCCTACAAGTTATCACCTATGCTTACCTATAACAATCTATCTGGAAAAAAGATTATGGTTTTTCTAAAAAATGCTAAATGGATGAATTGATACCTCATTTACCCTATGAACATCATTTTGAATGTAAAACTATTGAGTGTTTGTAGCCATATGCTTGATTAAAGGCCTTGATTCCTCAGGGAATCTTTTCACCTAATTCTCCACCACTTGTTGCATCTATTAAACTCATATTCATAGTTAATAATCCTTTATAGAAGTATTGCATAAGGTGTAGCTTCTTGATGTTGTGATGGGGGCAACTGGCATATAATTTTTTAAAGCGCTCTCAATACACTTAAAGAGATTCTCCATAATGTTGCTCTATCCCACAAATATCTTTCCTTATGTTTACTATCTTTGATGCTAGAAACTACTTCACCAAAAGTAACCTTTTCATTTCCTTCATTATGAAATACTCCCTTCTGGAAAATCAATAAGTCAATCTTTTTCCACATATTTTAGCGAAAATGGAAAAGCTCTCGACATGATTTTCTTTTCCATTACTCCTAGAGTTTTCAAACTAAGGCAAATCATATCAAGCTCCTTGAGATGCTTGTAAGCATCCTCACTTGCAATACTATGAAAATTAGGCAAAACTTGTATCAAATCAGACTTAAGCTCAAAAGTAATATGCTCAATAAAATTTGGGAAAGTAATGTATAAAGGTCTATAGGTTAAGTCTAAGGTAGCCAACTCCTTTAAGGTTCTCAGATTGGCTATAGCTTTTTCTAATTCAATTCCTTGCTTTATTTCTAGAGTTGTTCTGTTTTCCCTAAGTAATTTTTGCAGTTTTCTTTCAATCTCTGAATCAAATTGCAAATGGTCTTAATGAGGAGACCCAGTCACTATCATACACAAAAACTAACAAACATAAAAAGATCAAGAAATAAATATAAAAACCAATTATAAACAAGTATATATACAAAACACCAATTAATATCAAAATAAAAAATAAACTACTTCACTCCTCAGTAATGGCACCAAAATTCTGAAACATACTGAGCACACTAAAATAATAATAAGAATAAGAAAATTCATAATAATAAATTAATAATAATAATAATAACAATAATAAAATTAATAATAATAACAAAAAGAAGAAGAAGAAGAAGATTAATAATGATAATGATGATGATAATAATGTAGTTAGTGGGGACTACTTGGATATTTTAGTCTTTTTGTTAGTTATTACTTTGTCATTCCAAATTTATGTTTTTAAACCAAATATTGGCATTACATCAATCATTAGAAAGTCCTAGGAATAAACCAAACTAAATAATACTCATTCAATTCCTAAAGAATCACGATTCAATTCCTTTATCTATTTCAGTAGGTGAACCAAACACCCTATAAATAAAAAGAAGTTCAACAATCATTTGGTGTATGTTATGAGAAAATGGGAAATTAAAAGATGAGATCAAATGCATAATTTAATTTATATATATGTAGATGAAACTAAAAGAATCAATGAGTTGTTAAATGAGAATGCATCTCTTATGATATAAATGAGTTGAAATTTTCTTTCTCTAAATTTAGAAAAGGTAAAGAAAGTTTAGATGTATTATTAAGAGAAAAAATTATAATAATAGAAATGATACAAGCTTTACATATGGAAGTGCATCATCTAGCAAAAATTATATATGTATAAACATAAATATTCAACAGCAAACTGTTAGACCCCGAATTTTCTTTTATGATGTCATTAAGAGTGAACTGTGATTATTTTATGTTTATGGTTTAGTTTGAT
>JAJMLV010000228.1:70118258-70131917 GCA_027123465.1 Erythroxylum coca | reverse complement strand
TATCGATCCACAGTCCCATCAGGTTTAAGTTTCACCTTGTAAACCCATTTAGATCCAATAGCCTTCTTACCTTCGAGTAAAGAAGTTAAAACCCAAGTGTCATTGGCTTCCAATGCAGCAGGCCAACTCCTGCTGCATTGCCTTCACCCAATGATCATGATACTTAGCCTGATGGTAAGTTTGAGGTTCATGAACAGTATAAACATTTGCTAAAAAAGACATGTATGTAGAGGATAAATGTGGAGTAGAAATAAAAGGGAAAGTAGGAAGAGAATAGGCTGAGGAACTACCATCAAAAAATGAAGGAAAAGAAGAAGACAAATGAGGTGTAGTAGATGCATGAGAGACAAAATCTGTGAGCCAGGATGGTTTATGAGGCACTCTAGTACTTCTTCTCAACACTGGAATAGAATCAGTAGGAAGTGTAGAAACAGAGGGAGATGAAGTATTAGTAGAAGGGACTACAACAGATGAAGGAAGAGGAGAACTATTTGCTGCAGAAGGCAATACATCCAGAATATCTGAAGACTGATCAAATGAAACTATAGGAAGTGAAATGTCTGAAGTCATTTTAGATGAAGACTGATAAGGATAAGATGATTCATGAAATACCACATCCCTAGACACCAGAACAGAATGTGTGTCTAGATCAAACAATTTATACCCTTTCTGACCAGGACTATATCCCAAAAAAATACACCTAGAAGCTCTCGGATCAAACTTAGTCTTTTGGTTGTCTTTGTTTTGCTACTAATGTTCAGCCCGTACTATATTCCCCTCTCCAACCGATGTGGGAGATCTCACACTCTCCACCCCCTTTTAGGGCCCAACCCTCTTTGGGGTCTAGTCTAGCTGGCACAACGGTTCAGGTATCGGCTCTGATACCACCTATAATAGCTCATATCACTCATTTACAGATATTGTCCGCTTTGGGCCTTGGCCCAGCCAAGCCCTCACAATTTTACTTTTCCCAAGGTCTTCCCAAGAGGTCACCCATCCTAGAACTACTCTCCCCCAAGCACATTTAACTTCGAAGTTCTAATAGGATCCTGGGTGTTAAGCCGTGGAAAATGCGTATGTAAGGAAGAGATATCCGTACTCTTATAAGGCGTACTTCATTCCCCTCTCTAACCGATGAGGGAGATTTCACACTCTCCACCCCCTTAGGGCCCAACCCTCTTTGGGGTCCAGCCTAGTTGGTATAATGGTTTCGGTATCGGCTCTGATACCACCTGTAACAGCCCAGATCACCCGCTCACAGATATTGTCCACTTTGGGCCTTGGCCTGGCCAAGCCCTCACGGTTTTGCTTTTCCCGATGCCTTCCTAAGAGATCACCCATCTTAGAACTACTCTCGCCCAAGTACATTTAACCTCGGAGTTCTGATGGGATCTGGTGCATTAGTCCATGGAAAACGCGTCTGTAAGGGAGAGATATCCGTACCCTTGTAAGACGTACTTCGTTTACCTCTCCAACCGATGTGGGAGATCTCACACTCTCTACCCACTCTTAGGGCTCAGCCCTCTTTGGGATCTAGTCTAGCTGGCACAACGGTTCAAATGTCGGCTCTGATACCACCTATAACAACCCAAATCACCCGCTTACAGATATTGTCCGCTTTGCGCTTTGGCCCAACCAAGCCCTCACATTTTTACTTTTCCCAAGGCCTTTCCAGGAGGTCACCCATCCTAGAACTACTCTCCCCCAAGCACATTTAACTTCAGAGTTATGATGGGATCCCGTGCGTTAGGCCATGAAAAATGTGTATGTAAAAGAGAGATATTCGTACCCTTATAAGGCGTACTTCGTTCCCCTCTCTAACCTGATACCAAAGAGTGTGAATCTCACATCTGTTAGAGAGGGTAACAAAGTACGTCTTGTAAGGGTATGGATACCTCTCCCTTACAGACGCGTTTTTCATGGCCTAACGTACGGGATCCCATCAGAACTCCGAAGTTAAATGTGCTTGGAGGAAAGTAGTTCTATGATGGGTGATCTCCTAGGAAGGCCTTGGGAAAAGTAAAACCGTGAGGGCTTGGTTGGGTCAAGGCCCAAAGCGGACAATATCTGTAAGCGGGTGATCTGGGCTGTTATAGGCGGTATCAGAGTCGGTACCCGAATCGTTGTGCCAACTAGGCTGGACCCCAAAGAGGGCTGGGCTCTAAGAGGGGGTGGAGAGTGTGAGATCTCCCACATCGGTTGGAGAGGGGAACGAAGTACGCCTTATAAGGGTACGGATATCTCTTCCTTACAGACGCGTTTTTCTTGGCCTAATGCATCGGATCCCATCAGAACTCCAAAGTTAAATGTGCTTATGCGAGAGTAGCTCTAAGATGAGTGACCTCCTAGGAAGGCCTCAAGAAAAGCAAAACCATGAGGGCTTGGCTGGGCCAAGGCCCAAAGCGGATAATATCTGTGAGCGGGTGATCTGGACTGTTACATTTTGTTTTCTCTGATATTAATTATTTTATCATTATCATCATCACCAACTGAAGCCTTTTTAAGGTGTAGTGTTTGAAGATGTTCGATAGCACACATCCTTACCCCTATCTAATTAAGAGGCTATTTCTGTTAGACCCACATTCAATGTGATATGAAGATATTATAAAATTACAAATAAACGTGCATATATATGTCAAACAAAAATATTTAAATAAAATAACTAAGTAAATAAGTCAAATAAGCATAAAAATGTAAAAATAATAATAACTAAGTATATAAATACAAATAAATAATAAAGAAAAACGATAGTAACATTAATAATACAAATAGGTAAGGCAATATGAAAATAACTTCCGTACAAAACATTTCAAAATTTAACAATAAATGTTAAGATAAGATTACATACTAGAAAAGACTCGTATAAAGGTAAATTCTAACTAGATCAAAAGGAAACAAGACCTGTATATGAATAACTCCAACTATGTCTGTCAACATATTAATTACGCTAAATAAGAAACTAAGTGCTTGTTTGGATGGCCTTTTGAAAGGTCAATAAGTACTTTTCTCCACCACAAAAAGCCCTTTTTAAGAAAAATGAGTGTTTGGGTATAAAATGAAAAGGCACTTTTTTAATAGATATGGTTTTTTGGCTGCCAAAATACAACTTTTTAAAAAGATCAAATTTGGAGCTTCTAAAAAAAGCGTTTTTTCAAGTAGATTTTTCAGATCAATTAATGAACTATTTTTAGCCTCTTTTACTCTTATATTTTACACATAATTCCCACAAACCCATCTTCACGTTTATTTTGGGAGTTATATAATATTATTTGGCTTTTTATATGTTTTAATATTTGTTTTTTATATTAGTTTTACTTATGTTATAATCCATATAAAAGAATTGGTTAGATATATTTTCATTTATGTTTCATATGGTTTAAAATTATATAATAATTAATATACTGTGCTTTGCAAATTGTTTAATATACTTTAAATAATATTTATATGCATAAATAATTTTTATTACAAAATAAAATATAGTTAAAATCAAAAGTACTTTTTATTTTTATATTGCCAAATAATTTACTGTATAAAGCTATTTCAAAAAAGCTCTTTTTTTAAATGACAGCCAAACAGTCAACTAGCTTCTTAGAAAAGTTATTCTCAGAAAAGCTCTACAGAAAAAAGCTCTACTGATAGAGACTCTATTGTTATAAATACAACAAAACAGAGGCTAAGTGCCTGTTTGGATGAGCTTTTGGAAGGTCAATAAGCACTTTTCTCCACCAAAAAAGCCTTTTTTAAGAAAAATGAGTGTTTGGCTATAAAATAAAAAATATTTCTTTAATAGATATGACTTTTTTGTAAAATAAAAAGTATTTTTTAATAGATATGACTTTTTTTGCAGCCAAAATACAGCTTTTTAATAAGCTCAAATTTGGAACTTCTTAAAAAGCATATTTTCAGGTAGATTTTTTAGATCAATTAATGAATATATTTTTTAGTCCCTTTTGCCTTTATGTTTTACACATAATTCTCACAATACTCACAAACTCATCTTCATGTTTATTTTGAGATTTATATAATATTATTTAATTTTTTATATGTTTTAATATTTATTTTTTATATTAGTTTTACTTGTGTTATAATTCATATAAAAGATTTGGTTATATATATTATCATTTATATTTCATATGATTTAAAATTATATAATAATTAATATATTATGCTTTGCATATTGTTTAATATACTTTAAATAATATTTATATGTATAAATAATTTTATTATAAAAGAAATTATAGTTAAAATTATTAAAACTCTTTCAAAAAAATTATTTTTTAATTGACAATCAAACAGTCAACTAATTTTTAAGTCGATTAAATTCGTCAACAAGAATAGCAAAAATTCACTAGAAATTCTACGCATGAGACTCGTGGAGTTTCAATAGTACCAAACGTTACTTTAAATCAATTCTCTACTAAATTCTCTTAACTTTAAATAATTTATTTAAAATATATAATTGAAAAATTATTGTATTAAAAATTGGAGTTATTTATTTAACATTAAATATTGATTTGATTAAATAAATTAGTATATTTTCACTTTTGATCAATTATTTTTTAAATTATTAACATTAAAATAGAGCTCTTGAAATTGAAAGTGATTACCCTAATTTAGCTATAAAATGTTATCGAATTATTAAAGATTAAAAAATTTAATTGATCTTTCAATTATGAAAATTTTAAATTTAATGATTTTTTATTTGATTTTAATTTTTTAAATCATATTTAAACTTTTTTAATTTTATTATGGTAAAATTAAATCTTTTATTTTAAGGAATAAATTTTGTTACATTTTTTAAACATTGCAAATTATTAGTAGACGACCATACAACAACATCACGACCTGCACGTTTGGTGTTCTTCCCGACCTTAAGGAACTAAATTCATATCAAATCAAAGATTACATAAGTTAGTCTCAATCTATGAACCTTAACATAAACTAAACCTGGTCTTAGTTTAAGTTTCAGTTTTGTCGTCATCATCGTTCAAACTAGAAATCTTTAAGCAACTTCCTGACCTGTTCAAGAGTCACAAACAGCACAATCGTATAAGGCCCTTGTCTTGAAATCGTCGGAATAAACCCTTTGTAAAGAGCCATCGGACCTTCAGCTCTCACCGTCTTCACAGCACAATCCAATGCCCCACTATACGGCGCCGCCACGCCTGCATCCACCTTCATGTTCATGACCCTTGTCTTGATCACGTCTACCGGGTTCGATGCAACTGCTGTAACAATCCCGGCGGCGAAGCTCGCCGTCACGTGGGTGCCAAACCCATCACGCATCAATTTGTTTCCCAATATCATTTCTTTCAAGTGATCGTATGATGCGAGCTGTGACGCCGTGACAAGCATGGCTCGGTTTATTGTAAGCGACGAGCCTCTCCATAGACTTATTACACCTTCTTCCTTCGTCATTTGTTTGATGGCGTCGACTACGCTCTTGTAGTTCCGGCGTTGTGCTAGAGGGAGGCGGCCGTCGGCCTGCATGCGAACCATTGCTACGTCTGCTGGGTTCCCGGCGGCGGCCCCGATGCCACCAGCGATGAGTCCTGCGGCAATCTTGCTCGATAAAGGCATGACCTTTGTGTTCGGGTTCGTCCATTTTTGTTTCATCATGTCGTAGAGGCCCATACGTGTGGTGGAGTAAAGGGTCTGCCGGAGTACGGTAGCGGACAAGCCGGAGAAAAGGGCAGCAACTCCTTCTTGTTGGACTATACGGACACCGACGGTGGTGAAACCTACACGTTGTACTGTGGTAGAGGATGGAGGTGATGTTTGAGGCACGTGGACGTTGGTTGTGGCGGTGGTGGTGTGGATAGAAGACGCCGGACGTAAGTTTTGGACAGACGGTGAAGGTTTGGTCGTCGCCGGAGTTTCTCCTTGAAGTTGCATGCGAACCTTGATGAGGTCAAGAGGATGTGTGGAGCAACCAGCAACAATGGAAGCTGTGCCTCCTTCAACAAAACCTTTCAAACCCATGTCTCGATAGCACTATCAAACAATAAATAAATTATGTTCTTAAGCAAAATTTTAAATTGCAAATAATACTCAATTACAATTTAGAATATTCGGATTAATTTAAAATCTCAAATAAAATAAAACTAAAATTAAAATTAAAAACTTCCTTTTTAATCTTTGAAAGGAAAACAAATGTAAGAATCACTGAAATGATGAAAGAATGGTGGTTTGGAATTTAGACAAAGGTATGGAGATGAGATTTTATAGTATTACCTTTGGAGTTTCTCTCAAAGCTTGGCCATTACATCACTAAATCTATTTCTAATCCTCCTTTTTTTTTTGTAATTCCTTACAATATGAATTGATTTTCATTTCATATAATGAATTTTATTTTAATAATGAAATTAACGATTTTTTTGTGTGGAAATTAGTCTAATTATTGTTTAGAGTAAAATGAAACTAAATTAGAAATAAAAAGCATATACACTATTCATTATGAAATTTGCGATCTTTAGGTTATAGCATAATGAAGAAAAGTATCATTTCTATATAACTTAAAAATATCATTTCTTTGCTATAAATGTTATAAGATAGATACACATTTTTCTAAAATAATCATATCAATCAAAATTAGGGTTTGATTAGCCCAGCCTAGCTTAACCCGGTTCGTGTTTATCAAGCTTGAACTTTTTTTTTAATTTCGGTTTCAATCAAAGTTTAGATTAACTCGAAATCCAAATTTAAAAAATGTTTTTTTTTTATTTTTTAAATTAAAAACATATTTAATTAGACTCTGTTGAAAGTTTAGGGCTACATTGAGCTTCGAGATGAACCTATAAAATTTTTAGGTCTAAGCCAACTCAGTATATGACCACCTCTGGTCAAAGTCTATAAAGATTTATTCTTTGTAATTTAACCATTCATTTTGAAAAATACATTAATTGAATGTAACAGGTCAAGTTATAGAAAATACGAGAACTAAACAGCTTTATGATTTGTGCCGAACCCTAAATTAGCTAGTTAATTTGGCTATCCTTTTTCTTTTTCCTTGTTTGATACTAAAATTATGCATAATATTACTTATTTTGATTTATTATAATCTACTGTGGATAATTGTGTCTAGTGAATTGTTTATCTCGTGAGATTTTTGTCGCATGACCTTATACAAAGTTGTAATTCTTACCTTGCAAACTAGATTTCAATGATGTTTCGAAACAGTAAGAAGCTATATTACATAATATTTCCCAACTTTGATGCTTATATCTTGGACTATATATCACCCTAGATGCATTTAGTCATCTGCTTGCCATCTTAAGATCAAGTTCCAACACCTAGTGATTTGGATGAGAAATGACTTGCATCTATGATCTTGCTTTTTATCTCATTCCTTCACTTCTATGTTGCAAAAGAGAAGATTTTACAAGACATGTAGGGTTTAGGGTTGGGGAATTGGGTCCGGCCAAAGTCAATTTGGACTTGGGAGGCCGGTCCGACCTGTCAAGAACTAGTTTTGACCTCAAGCCACATTTTTAAGGACACAGACCCAACCTAGGCCTAACCTATTGTCATCTCTAGTTGTCCTCCACAGGACCAAAGGGCATTAAAATTTAGAGTCATTATAAATGATTAACCATCCATCATGAACTAAAATTTTAGAAGCATGAGAGACAAAGACCCCTCATGTTCCACAGGCTGTAATAAAGAAAAAAATGAACAAGCACTCTAACTGCAGAACTTTTAACATCATTTGACAAGGTAAGTATTTGTTTGTTAACCTAAATTGGGAAGATAACTAAACTCATTTCATTCATTATGAATGAGAGTGCTTAAAATGAAAAGAACAAGTGGCAGAAAAGAACAAGCAAAAACATCTTCTTACCAGTTTCAAGTCCCAGTATAGACCCAAATTTAGCTGTAAGAAGAAATAAAAGAAAGCAAAAACAAAGAGATCTGCAATGTTTCATATGAAAGACCGGTCAGTGCTAGCTTGGTCTAAAGAATTAAAACTCCTTGTCTTGCCATGTCCAGTTCTATCTAATGCGATTAGTGGCAAGTACCTGTCTTCGAAACATGAGTACTGCATATGTATACATCCCAGTTGCAGCCACCACAAACACTGCAACGTAGACGCAAACAGTAGTAGCGCAAACATACAAGTACCTGAAATCAATGCACAGTATCGACTGTTAATCTCCAGCGACCTCTCAGCATAGATGCATGTATAAATTTCTTTCTGATGCTAATAGAAGACAAATATAACGTGCTTACACGTACTGTGAGCTACTAGTAGTAAAGTGCAACTTTGGTAAGACTTACTTTGGGGAGAAGACACTCCAGATGAACAAATGGTTCCTCATTAACAACAAAACAATGGTGTATGCAGTCAAGAGAATTGAATTCAAGCCGAGTGGAATCAGACAGGGAAAACCAAGCATCAGCTTGAGAAGATTCCCAAACTCTACATTTTTGGGAGAAGCAAGATAGCTGTCGTCCTTCAAGGAGATGTAAATCACCAGGCTAAGAAGAACTAACGTTGGGGAAGCATAGGTAATAAGGAACATCAGAATGCCAGAAAGCAAGGATGAGTAACTTGAAAGGCCCTGGAAATAAGTAAAATCGTTAGGAGAAATGGATGGGAATGGTATAGGGTCAAATTACAATCTAAATGATATATCAAAGGGGAGAACAAAATGCAAACACAAAATCGGAATTACGTACAATAAAGGCCCCGGCAACATCAATAGTCGCAAGAGTATTGCTGTTCCCAAGGGCAAAATGGCCTGCCATTCCTGTGTAGTACAACAAAGCAACCTAAGACAGAAAAATAAGCTCCCAATATCAGTGACTGAGAAGAAGTTAGCTCTAGAGTCATCAAAACTGAAAATTTGCAACATGAAGGTCATAAGTCGACCCGCAAGTGAACATAAATCCAACATACTTTCAAATCACTGCTATTAGGACATGGCAATTCTTCATCAGCCATTCCAGTTAATTATTTCAAACATTTGCATGAAATATCTCACATGCTTGGACAGAAAGCAATTCAAAATAACGGTTAAACAATGTTTTGATAATTTTGGAAAGCTCATTCTTTGTTTCAGATGAGAAAAAATACAATATTAAAGGAATAAACTTAACTTATTTCTCTTCATTGTCAAATATGGCAAAAAGTTGACTATGTAACACCTATAAAAGAAATTGATACTCAATCTATCTCACAGGAAATAGGAATAGTAGGTAGGGGAATAAGCTGAAATCATAACGATGTAGTCAGGGATGACAGAGATCTTAACTTCAAATGTTACACTCAAATAGCCAAAAAGGTAACAATGGGACAGGAAAAGTTAAAAAAACAAAAACATGTAATGAAGTATGTTGAGACTCTGCTAGAAAAAGAAAAAGAGAGTCAAATATGTATTTTATGTTTTTCTAGCAATCAATTCCTTTCACAGCAGGAAGCCCCAGCTCCCACATTTAAACTAAATGACAAGATAAAATTACATTGTCAAAACAATCTAATAAAGTGGGTAAACTAACATGTAATAAATCTTCACTTGCAGAATTGGATTTTGCATCAGTTGAAATTGTAAGCCAATGCGGCATGTATCATTATACCACCATTTGCAAATGCAATTGGACTTCTCGGCTGCTTAATGGGAAATTAAGCAGTCCTGGAATCCTTATCTAGGTGTCAAATTGGAAGTTTCAACTGCTGATTTTGAATGGTGGACTAGGCTATATACTATCATTTAGTCAAAAATAATGAATCTTGCATGCAAGCATATGGACATGATAAACGATCTAACCTCAACCCATTCCTTATGCCGTGGCCGACTATGATAACTGTAGACCATTGTTGATAAGATTTGTGTGAGAAGCAAAGAGATAGGCATTGCATTGATTGGCTGTTGGAGTAAGAGCTGCAAGAGACACCAAGATAGTATATATGCCAGGCCCATCATATATAAAGAATCTCTAAATTCCACCAAACAGGACTTATATTCAGTGTCAACAGAAACTAAAGTTGACAAGTTACTCTGTTGTGCTGAATATGAAGAGACTGAAACAGGCATAAGCCAAGGCAAGCCAACGGAAGTTCCGATGGTAGAAATGCCTAAGAATGCAAAGATTGCCTGTAACAGTGTAGTAGCACCATGACTGGATAACCAAAGCTCGTTACTTCCACGCACAATAATATGCCATAGGACCAATAATCCTGGTATCAAGATAAAAACTCCCACTACTTGACAAAATTTTCTTCTGGATTTTAATTGAGAAAGCGCAAATAAGCCTAAGCTGATCACAAAAAGGCCTGAAACAAGCACGATTGATCTAAGAAAGTGACTCCCGGCCTGTTCAAGCCATTTTGATATATCGGGAAGATGGGCCCAGTTTACACCACCTTGATGCCAGCCTCTCAAAATCCGTCCAGAAATAAGAAGGACAAATATAGAACAGAACTGGTAAGTGTTTACACCATTTGGTCCTCTTAATATTTCGAGTAAGTTTACTGCACTTTCCACTGGAAGAGACTGTGTTACTTTTCTGAGTAACAGCAGGTATGACGTTGATATCATGAAATGCCAAATATATTGCTCTTCCTCCACCATAGAACTGGAACCCATACTCATAACAAAAATCAGAATTATACCCAAAACAAAAATCTCGTTTATGCACCAACCATGCATCCAATTACTCAGATTAGAAGATTGTTGCTTCTCCCCAGAGTACACAGTTCTTGCCATCCAAATTATGAGGCTCGTCAATATCAAGCATGAAATGGTCATTGCCACAACACCAAAAGTAAGTACTCCGACAGGTTTCTGCAAACAATTTCAGAAATATGATAACAAAAAACACATGTTGATTATTGTTATGCCATGTTTAGAACCATCAGAAAACATAAGAAGGACAGAAGTTATGTTGTTTTCTGCACACGACACACATGTTTCAAAATGGAAAAGAATTTACATACATCAGTAACTCTACGTGATAGCCATTCGCTTGAAGTTTTTAGGAACTCATAATATGCTGCAACAGTGGCAGTAACATGTTCCCTACAGTAAGACCAAGATAGATAACTCAAAATTATGCATAATACCATTGATGTCACTATACAGACTAGTTAAGCATGAAGGAACGTGGCAATGCAGTTTAATATTTTGACAAATTACAACTGCACTCACCCAAAGGTTTCATTAGATAACCAGGAATGATAAAGATCTGAAGCATTCAGATATAAGCAACAAAGAACTTCTTCTATGTGACCGCTACAATTTCCAGTAATCTTCTGACCATTAGCACGGGCAACATGTACAAAATTTCTACATGATAAATCTGGTAATTGGGCTTTTACTAATCTAAGCAACTGCCAGGAATTCAACTCCAATGCTCTGAGCTTTTTATCGTCTGATTTGATCAAGAACAAGGAAAAGAAGCGTATAAATTTCCCATTATACAAGCATGAGAAGCAACTAAATGTTACAGCTGCTTTCTTTCTCTTCACATTAACTTATTTTAAGCTGACATTTGGAAGGTCCAACTACTCAAATGCCAAAGATACACAACAAAAATGGGCACAGCTGACCTGGCAAAGAATCAAATGGTGCTGAAATCAGGAAACCAACATTGTTTTTTGGAATTGGTACACCAGAAAGAACAGCCAATGTTGGAGTAATGTCAACCTGATCCATTTAACTTGTCAGCTCAGCAATAAAACTTAGTTGTCCAACAAAAATTGGATAAGAAGAAAGAGAGTTCAACACAGGATTAATTGGTACAAAGGTATAAATTGAAAGAGCTAAGGGATTATTTTAAATTCTAGTGCAATTTGTTTTGGTGGCATTGAAGAGTACCATAACATTTATTTATCAATAAACTGGTGACAACTAGTTCACTAATCATCTAGAAAAAGAAAACCCAATTTGAGACATGAGAAAAACTACTGAAGGAACTTGTCAAAATGTAGCATAATTTGCTCACCTGGCTAACAGACTGTATAGTTGCTGATGCATAATCATCGATGATTCTATTCAGGCCAATAAAAAGAACTAAGGAGTCAGTTTCTTCATATGAAGAACCACCGTGGTTGCCATTTTCAGTCATGCCATGATCGCTTACTACCACCTATATAAACAAAAACAGATGCACATATGTTGAAATGTTGAAACAATCATAAGAAAGGGCAAAACCTAGCAATGGCACCACCTCATAGTTCCATAATTTTCTCCACTTAGAAACACTATCAATTAGTCATTCATAGGTATGACCACTTTGTAGATAACTCAGCATATTTTTCTTTTTCAATGCCTTCTTAATCAATTTTCATGAATATTTTGGAAACTTAGATGCTCAAAAATGTGCTATTAATCCCATCTGCTCAAGTATCCTGACTAATGATGGAAGCTGTAAATATTTCGCAGCAAGAATAAAAAATTCTGAGGAGATAGCACAAGCTGAATGCTAGTCCAACACTTGGATCAGAGAATCTTCCTGATGATCTATGAAATCGATCCACTATTTGACTTCGGATGTTTTGAATAGAGAGGTTTATTATTAACAATAGTATTGACATTGGAAAAGAATATCAATTGAGGAAGAACTAACCAAAAGTGTTTTCCTTGCATCATTAACTTGATTCAGGATAGTCCTCAAATGAATCATCTTCACCACTTCATCCATCTCAAAGAGTTTTGGGATCATCAAGACACTGAAGAAGTTGAACACTGATCCAAGTGAAGCTCACAAAATAACAACCAAAATTTCATAGCTAAAGAAGTATTGGTGGAACTAGATGAGATAGTACCTGTTGCGGCCACCAATATGCCCAACGTGATCCACACCCAGATAATGAAGAATCTAGATGTATAGCCATTGAAGAATAAACCATGAAGATTCAAATTAGATAAAAATGGGATGGTTAACCTTGTTTAGATTGTATTGCATTAGTATAGCATGTCTTAAAACATTCATGTAATAGTTTTAATCAATATAATTATATTGTCATAATAATGATAATTTAAATTTTATGTTTAAAATGAAATTTGACTTATTTTATTGTAATATTAGGTTAAGAAGTCATATTATGCTAAAATAAAATTTCACATAAGTTTGATAAGATTTAATTGAAATAAAAAAATTGTAAGGGTCATTAAAGTAAATACATGTTATTTAATTAATAATCAATTCAAATTTATATACTTTATGTCTCTTATACAAAATGTTTATTTTTAAATTAATTTAATTAAAAATTGCATACATAATATATAAGTTATTAGTTATTACATAAATATATAACACCAAATAGAAATCTTTAAAGTGCTAAAAGAGGGTGGGTCATTACCTATGGCAGATAAAGATATGATATGCTAATGAATGTATACTTTCTTTTAACGAAATATCAAATATTACAAAAATGTGACAATAATTATCTTTTTTTTTAATTTTTTAGTATATACTTTTAGATAAATGCCCATCCATTCTAATCTAATTATTGGTGGGCCCATTACAACTTAGTTCATCAAAGATAAGATCTTATCTTACTCATTTAAAAGTTTAAATTTTTTTAAAATTCTACTCTCCAAAAATCATCAACTCTACACATCCCTCATCCCAAATCTACTTCCTCCAAATTTAACTTAGATTTTTTTTGATAGAGAACATTACATAATCGAATCTTTACACTAAATATATAGGGGT
>JAJMLV010000228.1:70096765-70110294 GCA_027123465.1 Erythroxylum coca | reverse complement strand
CAAATTTCTTCGTACGTCGCGACGAGTCTCCTCGCACGTCGCGACGAACGCTCCTCTCGCACGCCGCGGCGTGCCTTCTTCTTACGTCGCGACGAACGCCACGTCGCAGCGTGTTCATATGCACGTCGCGACGTGCAGGTCTGGAGCTCGACTCCGAAACCCAGATTCCTGCAACTGTCAACTTCAATCTCTTCCCAAACTCAAATGCAACACATCTAAACCTTAGATCAATTCCTCTACTACCTTTCTAACTCAATAACAACTCCAAATCAGCCATAAACGCATCAACCCACAAAATCTACCTATTTTTGCCTCAAAACCCTAAAACCTTCGATTCTCACCCATTCCATACGATTATGAGGTTTAATCTAATCACAAAAAGATAGATTTAACTTTAACGTACATGGAAACACTTCGAATCTGTCAGAAATCGTTGAAAAGACACTACTGCACATGTTTCTAGTTCAAAAGTTTAGTATCCCTCAAAATGATATCTAGAAGAGTGTGAAATTACTACTGGTATCATTTGAAAGTAAAGGTAAAAGAAAGAAAAAGAAAAGGAACAAGATCTTACATGGAATAGTCTATGTGCACTAATACGAAAACCATGAGGGTACTACATGTATTAATGATACAATTTAGTCCATCTAATTATGACAGTATGGTAATGCGATATTTCATAATAAAGTAATGCAATGTCCTTAACAATACCTAAACTATTCCATTACCGGATACATAAAACATTATTATATGGAATAAATAAGTCTTTAATATCTTTAATAAAGACACCACAAAATTTATGTACAACTCCCACACTCAAGTTTCATTCAATGAAAACAATTAATAGCACGGAACAACGAACACTTCATTTTAAGCAAACAACTATAGGACAAAAGACTCCCATCGACCATATTCATCAGCATTCAACAGTTTAAAACTCTCATCAGGGAAATCAAATAACTTTGATACTATCTATGCATTCTCATCCTGAATAATGATGCAGACAGACTAAACAATAAGAGCAGTTTAATCAAAATATGAAACACAAATAACTATTGATAGTGGATAATAAAAAATCAGAAACCTTGTATTGGTACAAAAAGCTAGTTCTTATATAATTAAATAAGGAGTCTAAAACTTTCCAAAAAAGGAGCATCTATAAGAAACCAAAGGTCAGAGATAAAGTACGTTTGTTATGTAAATCACCTTTCGTCTTTTATGATCAACAGACTCGAGAGCCGAGCGCAGTTTAGCAACCTGTGTTGCATCTCCTGCTTCCTCTGTGGCTAATGTTCCAGCAATATCCTGATTAATAAGTGAAGAATTAAAAAAAGAGAAAAGAGAAAACCAATCATGCCACAATCTCAAAATCCATTCACAGAACTGAAGAAGTGGAGAATTGCAAGACTTCCAGGAGGAAGGAGCGGCAATAAAGTATGGATCTGGTATGTCAATTTCAGCTAAGGATGGAATAACCACTGAATGACAACATTCTAACTCAGAAGGCAAATATCAACCACAAAATTGCACCAGCAGAATGTCAATCAAATGGGACCCACCAACAAATACTGTATTAAATATGAAAAATAAGAAAAAAAATAAGCGAAAGGAAGAGGTATACACAATGACCAATGAAGTTCAATGTGAAACAAACATAAGCCAAGCACATATTGACACAACTTCAATGTGTTTCTCACAGTTACCTATCATCAAGTCCTGAGCAATGAAGTGACATACCTTTAAGTGTTGCAACTGAGAGGTGTAGACCCGCTTTCCATACTCAGATAACAGCTGGCCGAGAGCATCTGTGCTAGGTGGCATTGCAGCGCCAAGCCCAGCCATCCAACCATCCATAATTGCAGTTGAAAGTAGTTCCAATTGACCAGTGGCCCCAGCAGATGCGTCATTTCCAGTAACTGAAAGGAATTCGAAGTTCTCTGCGAGCCAGGACCTAATTTGCCTCTGCAGCTCACCAGCTGGAGTATGAACAAAGAGAGCAGCAAGCGCCTTGTTTCCGATGGAAAAACTTTTTGCCTCCTCTTGTATTTCCCTCAGTTTTCCACCACTAACTTGCTGCCTCCATGAGTCCTGAATGTATCATGGTAAGAGATTTTGAAGCATCCATTTGCATCATATAAATATTCCTTAGAGCCATGAACAGAACATGACAGGATTTTGAGAACATATATGAGCATATGTAGCACCACCATGGCAATCAGAATACAGTTCACAAGGAGTATGAAGGAAATCTAATTGTTTTCGTCCATTCAAACAAATAAAATATCAGAACAAACCCTAGATTTTCTTTCTTCTTCACAAGTATTAGCTAGGCTTACATGATGATGTCTGTACATGCACAATTACAGGATTCCTTCTGGTTCTTACGTTTTGTACATATGGGTCAGGGATGTATCCTGTCTGTTTAAAAAAAAAACGGGAAATGTGCATAAAAACATAAAAATATCCAATATGCTTAATCTGTGGAGACATATAAGAATGGAAAATTCTATCATTTATGCCTCCGTCCTGCCTCTTTCCTTTAACCATTCTAGAACTTACTTACACAATATGAATATTCCATCTTCTAAATATTTACATAAAAAAAAGAGAACATATTGCAGGTACCTGATCAATTCCTCTCATTCTCAGAACCACTGATGACAACTTGGATTTCCTTTCTGGCTTTATATTCACTTTAAATCCCTGAATTTGTTCGTCTATGTAACGCACAGGAGATCTTCCAGGACTGCTACCTCGGCTGGAGCTTCTGCTTCGTCCAGTATTAGCTTTTTCTAAATAGCATTCTACAGAAGGAACCTAAGTGAAGAAAGAGCAAAAATACAATGAGATCTCAATGAAGCCATACATGCTCCGAAAATTAACCAAACAAAGAGCATCCTATGCATCTTACCTTGATGGATTGCAGCTCTGGGGATCTAGCAAGTAAGGATCTTATATACAAGATTCTGACACGGGAAACAAGCATGGTGTCCATTACCCTTCTTGGTTCCATTTTACGAATAAAAGAGAACACAGCATCTCTAATTTCAGCAAGTATTTCATGCTCCCTAGAAGCTCCTGCTTTAATAACAGCAGCTAGAACCTGTAATAATTGGTCCCTGAGGTAAGTGTAAAGTTCCCAAGTTATCAAAATTAAATATGATGTTTGTTGAAAAAAAATAAGCCATCTCAAGAAAACAATTAAGAGCAGGTTCTTTTCAACTGCCATGCCAGATTGCACTGACCAGTAAAGGGGAATAGGCAGGTAGAAAGTAACAGTTAACTAAATACTGCATTCAAGCTAGCAAAGCTAAGAAACCATGGCCATAAAGTTCAATTTCAAGAGCTAAAACTAGCCCAGATCAGAATTTACAGAACGAAAAAGATGCAGAACGAGAAGAAGACAGCTTCCATGGTAATTTAGAAATGGAATAGGAACATAACCTTAAGCCAAAAATAAGAACTAAGCAACATATAGCAGATCTGGCCTGTTTCTTTATTAATATCAATGTAAATACAAACTCAAAATTAGATGATAATAGTTACTAACTTCACAGTAGCAATTCCAAAAAAAACACATCCAGGATTTAGAAAGAACTGGCAAGTAATTAAAGAATTAAACTTTTACCAGCATCAGAAGCTTGTTCGCGCCATCTGAAATGGCGGCAAGGCCATCATATTGTTCAGGATCAAAATCATTTAGAGCAGCTGTAAGATATTCTCCCGCTGGTGTGGTTTTAACATTCTCAGGACCTAGTTTAACCAAAGCAACTGTTCCATCAGCCTTATCTGCAGCAAAAGGAACATCATCCACGGGGCGTCCTTTATTGCTGCTATCACTCCTGTAAGTTCAATACTAAGCAGCTGTGAGCGTAAGAAAAATAGATTGGAAAATGTATGGTGATACGTAAAAGAACTAATTGTTTCTACATAATATCACCTTCCCGGATCCCCAACATTGGTTGTTCCTTTGGATAATGGACTGGAGAGCTGAAAGAAGTTAGCGAAGTTAGAAATCAATAACTGTAAGCCAAACAATAGAAGAGATTCCCAATATTTTAAGCCCCAGTATAGCTCAATGAAATGGAAGCACTACAAGGTAAGGAAGACATACCCACAAATAGTCCATGAAAGCACAATTTTGAATATACCTATACCACTTTCCAGCAAAAACCATAAAAATACACAAACTTCTAAAAAAGTTGTACTAAGACTTTGTTGCACACTTATACACACCTATAAAATCAATAAATACATGAGTGGTTTGAAAATCCAAAGAACCAACTTGAGAAAGAAGGGAAGACATTAGAATATCTACACGAACTCAATGTTTTGAATTACTGGGATCAAGAAAAATCTTCTATTAGTGTGATCCATATACATGATTTTTGATAAAGGAAAAAGTAGAAACTAAGGCCCAACTTTCTAAACAAAAGTTAAAAAACTTGGGACCTTCACTACTCCACATACAAAAATTCAACCCAGGAAGGCTTCTGAAGAGTCACCAGCAATACCCCATAAAAGATCTTAACATCGTTTCTCAAGTTACAGGCACCAAAAAAATTGGAAAGGGGTCAAAGGAGGATGGTATCAATATTCTTGAGAAACTTTGATGAGTTCAAAAAGAAACCTGTGATGATATAGCTGATGATGCTTTTTCTGTTAACCTATCAAACAATTTCTCGTTTTCTTCATGCAATCTCTGCATACACAAAAAGCAGGGAAATTTAATGACATACACTATAACTATTGATTTCTGGTTATGTATAATATATATAAAGAAGTACTAGGATCAAAAGGAACAATATATAAACAAATTTCATAAGTGAAACAAGTTGATCTTAAAAAATAGTTTCTCAAGGAAAACAGAGCTGAGTCTCTCTTTGTGCAGGCAAAGGTAATTCAAATGATCAGTAGCTAATAAGTCCCATCTTTTACTTCTTTGTCTTCAGTTGAGTAAAATAGAACATAACCAGAAAACCATGACTCTCCTTTAATAAGGGTGGGGGTTTGTAATTAGATGATCCCTAGCTTGCATATTCCATCCTGCATTCCCTTTCTTTTTCCACTTGTTTCTATACATTTCAAATGGAAAGTAGAAATATGGTCATGTTGTTATTGGTAGCTCACAGACTTGTTTTTGTGCATGTCAACTAGATGTAATAATTAAGAAATAAACTCAGCTGTCCTAATTTCATGTTAAAGCATGAGATTCAATTTAATTTTGTAGATTAAATAACTCTGTGGGTTTTGTTAAGTGTAACAGACCTCAATGAGGGTATCACGTTTTTTGAGTTCTTCTTCAAGTTTCTTGGTGACTGCTGAAGTATCCCCATGTTCCTTGGGAATTGATGAAATTCCAGGCAAAGATTCTAAGCCAACAGTTGGCATTTCCTGACTATGGCTAAGGGCTTCACTAAGTTGAGATTCCATGCTTTTAATCTTGGCCTACAACAGAAAGTGAAAGTCAACATTATAATGCAAACATGTACAACAAAGATTAATGACCAGCAAAAGAGAACCTGAGAAATGGCATTTACTTCAGAAAGTATGATCTTTCAATCCATCAAATAAATGATAGAAGGTTAAGCAAAACTTAGACCTACTTGATCATCAATAAACTAATTCTGTGAGGTGTTACTCCTTGTAGAGCTTTGAATCAAGAATATTTAAGCTAGAAAGCCAAAATATGTGTTCCAGACCAGAGCCACATTAAACAATTATTAAAGAAGTTGTTGAATGACCCACAATTCACATAGAACTCCATGGTCATACATCAGATTATTAAAAGAGTGCAACCTGACAGAACACTATGTTGATGGAAAACTAAAATTCCACTCATAGACCTGAGATTATAAGATTTAAGTATGAACAACCTGCAATGTCTGAATTGTGGAATCTCTTTGTTGTATCTGAAACTTTTGCTCCTGTTCCATCTGTAGTAGTTGAGCTAATTGATTCCGAAGCTGAGCATTTTGCTCCTTTTCTATCTTATGCTTGTCTGCAAGCATGACATTCTCAGACTGCATCAAATAAAAGTAATGGAGTAGCTTAATTTCATCTTGAAGTGGCAAAATAAAAGTCATACAAATGCCGACCAAATTCAGAAAACATATACGTCAATGACAGATTCTTGTCAGTCAATGCATATAGAAAAACTTCATTAACTAGAAAGTCTTGTCTTCTTCTGTATAAAAAGGTTATCCATAAAGATGAAGAACAGAAAGAAAGCAGGCTACAGTGCAGAAAAGAATCATGAAAATGCCAAGTAACTCTTCAACTCATGACAGAGTGGAACTGTATACCAAACCCATGAAGTGAAGAAAAAACCTTTAGATCCGATTGCAGTGCGAAAGAAACTTTCCACGCCTTCTGAACTTCATTGAAGAGGAGGACACACTGATCATTTGCATCTTTAATTGTTTGCTTCAGTCCTAAAACCTCCTGTTTCAGATCATGAATTTCCTTTTCTTTCTCATATAACTCCTTCCGTGCATCATTTGCCTACAAGAATCATCAAAACTAATAAATGGGCATGCTCCAAATTAGCTACATCGATCAATTATCAAAGTATAACTTTTTAATTACCACATGCTATGACCTCATTTGTTCGATAACAACAAATAAAATGGAAAAGGGAACCCTAACCCATCCCAACTTAAACTATGTATCTTTCTTTTTGCAGAAACATTATGGATCTCTCATGAATATAAACCCGAAATAGTCCCAAATTTTACTAACTTCTCCAACATTCACAATCAAGTAATTACTTGCTTAAGCTTGTCTTGCATTAAGGACAGTTGTTGGGAACAAAGTGGTAGCCAGAAGAACATGTTATAAGCAGATCAGAATAATTACTACTAAAAGGATATATTAGAAAAGATACTCACTACATCTCTCCATTTCTTAATTGTATCTCGATTTCCAAGGCTTAATGTAGCATTTCTAGCCCTGGCACAAAAATTGAGGGAGGATAACATCTCAGACATATTTGCAGCATTTGGACACACATTGAGTATCATCAAAGTATTTGAGCTCCCCCCTAGAGAAACATAGGCAAAAATATACTCAACATTGTTTATTAGAAGACAAAAGAGAAAAGCAGGCAGCATGTTAACAAAGCAAGGTGATTCTATGAACTACAGTAGTTAGTAGATCGGATATTTCCAGGTACATTCATGCCAAAAAATACATGCAACATGAAGTTTGGCCTTCTAGTTGGAATACAACAATATGCAACTCACAATCTGCTCAATGATCACGAATCTAGCCATAATCTACTTGAGATTCTAAAATGGTAGAAGGGCACACTGAAAATGGTTTTCCATATAAATTATCCAGCACAACCAAATTCTTGATGCATTGTGTACAAAGAGGAAGAACAAATGGAATAGTTTAACCATGATTGGTTTTCAACCTAACTATAACAAGCTAGATGTTCCTTTTTATGGGGCTCACAAATTACATAATAGCAACTGCAATACGTATAATAAGAAGAAATACAGTACCTACAGAGTCCGAAAGGATATTTGTTAGCATAGAATTTTCGTAAGGAACAACTTGCTTCCTTGAAGTCAAGGATGATAAAACATCTCCCAACCTACATAAGAAACGTAAGTTGCAATGAAATAACAGGAACAAATGATTGGAGTATGATGTAAAATACAGTCTATTTGGAACTGAATTTATTGTTGCTGTTACTCGACAAACATTAGTTAATATCCTAATATCTGCACTGCTTTCCTGTTGTCCCAAATTTCTCTTCCCCATATATCAAAAGGAAGAAAATTCTATTCAAAAGAACCAGTTCAAAGTAAGAAAGAAGCAATAGGCAATAACTGTCTCAAGCTCTGGCCTCCTCACTTGGATTCCCAAATTTCATGCATGGCTCTAATGAAATGCTCAGGTAGTTGATAACCAGCAAACCAACAGATACTAAATTGACAAAAAATGCCAATGGAAACATACGCTGAAAGTGATTTCATCACATGTAGCAAGTCTGTCACTCGTTCTCCACTATCATCTTCTGTGATTAAACCTTCACTTCCAGCAAGGTCAACAAGAGAGAGCTTGCTATATAAATTTTCTCCACTGATCAAATTATTATAAAATATGTGTATTGTGACAATCCTGACAATGGGAAAGAGGACAAATATCAATCAGTAATCCCTATTTAGAATCACCAAAATAAATTTCATAATACATAAAATGATGTGCTTCACAATACATGCTCAACTAACGTCAATGGTTTAAATCTTCAACTATGGGAACTTTCACCTCTTAACTCCACCTTAATTTCTTTCAGCCCATGCCACATGTGCCATAAATTTATTTTAAATCAACTATGAATTATATGACATAAAAGTTACCTGAACTTCTATCAATTTCTATGATGTCTATCTATTACTATATCTACAGTGTCAATTTTATATGAGAAGGCACTGAACTCAATCACTTCTGCTGCTAATCTTCAGTTTGAAGTCCTTGCAAGTTCACAGAGATATCAATGCAACGGTCATAATGGCAAGGAATACTAAGTATAGATTTTAAATTTTATCCTTCCTTTACCTTTTACTGTTCATTTCAATCAACCACAAATCTTAAGTCATTGCTTGAAGATTTAAACACATAAAAAAACCCTATTGCATCCCCTGGCACAGGGCGTGTGGCTAAAAATGTTTTCTAAAGCCACTATATTTGGCTTCTAATTTCTAAAGATACCAGTTCCATGTTAAAATGAAATCTAAGCCAAACCTTCAAAAAATTGGTGGGGCCTGGGGGTAGGCCTCGTGTTAAGCTCTTAGGAAATTGAATCCAGTTTCTACCAACTAATACAGAAAAAAATATATTTGTAGCTCAATCTTGTATTATGTTACCATATAACCACAGCAAAACAGCTAAAAGTACAAAAAAGAACAATATACAACCTATATTGACAGATCCAAAACAATATGACATAATATCCTTCATAAACATAATTTTGTTTTTATTTTATAGCTAACAGTTGTGCCAAATAATGTGCATATAACTGTTGAGATTTATTTAAGCATAACCAATAAATTTAGCGGTCAAGTCAATAATTTAACAAAATAATATGGCTCCATACTGATGCTACACACATGCTCATATCATTTGAACTAATCTTTGACAATTTATACTTGTCAGTGCTTTGCAATATTTTGAAAAAACTTAACATCTGAAGAACAAGGCTTCAACATGCTTCTTATGTTTAATTAGGCAGAACTCTAACAACAAACAAGTATGTAATACAGACGCAACGAGAGTATAGGACGTACAAATGAGAAACATCGAATTTTGATTCATCATCTCCCCGTCTAAGAAGTGCAGTTTTCAAGACTTTAGAGAAGTCCAATGGATTATCAACCTTTTCTTGCACAAGCTCCACAAAAGATTCAGCTGATCCCATTTTGATCTTTTGCAAATTGATACCAGACTCCGACAGCAAATCCCTTATCTATACCAGTGGAAAAGGCACATCGATTAGAGAACTCATGATTTATTATGCTCAATTCAATTACAAAAGGGAAGAGTAAACTTTGAGCAAAAGAAAGTATGGTCAAGCTAAATAAAGAACACAAGGAACCTGTTCGTTGTAGAGCTCGAAAATAGTAACTGAGAAATTGAATCGAGAAGTAGAAGTTGAATCTGAGTTAGCTAAGTCAAACAATTCCTCGAAGCAACGAGCATATAAACCACGATCATGACTAGATCCTTGCTGAGAAGAGTGAAACCATGTTAGAGAAGTCATTCAACATGCAAAATGATGGAAACTGAAAATAAAGATTACATGCAAACTAACATACACTTACGCGTTTTACATATATAAACATGTGTCAAAAGTGTTATTAACAAGCGTTGTCTAGACAAATAGGTTCTTAGATGTCTCAAAGGAACCAAAACCAAAACAAATTCACAGCTCTCAGATCTTGCATCTTAAAGTACATCTTCCTAATATTTTTTGACAAGGAAACAGTACCATAGTGTATGTCTTCCCAGAGCGAGTTTGTCCATAGGCAAAAATAGAAACATTGTATCCATCGAATGCTGACTGCACCAAGGGTTGAACATCATTAAATAGTTCAGCTGCAAAACGAAAATTCAATGTCAGACCTTAAGCAACAAACCTCCATGGTATTGCTGCATCAACTATTAAATACGGGTCAAGAGCCATACTACAGAACCCATCTTCATGGCACCTTTTGGTAACTTTTGGAAATAAGGAATAACTAGGGAATGTTAGGTAACAGAGCAACAACTCAGAACTACAACATAAGAACCAATGTAAGACCTTGTCCAACATGAGGCCCAAAAACTCGATCAAATTCAAAATCTTTTTTATGATTGGAAAGGGTTTCATCGCCAGTATTTATGCGGATTGTGCAGTCATCAGGAAACTCAGCAACAGAAGGACCTTCGTCTTCAAATAATGGTCTTGCACGACAATAAACCTTTATGTTTCCTGCAAATTAAAATTTGTCTTTCAAGAAAACAGAAATTTGTAAAAGTTTAATGAAAAATAATCTAATAATAAATGAACAATAATTTTATGAATTCTGGAATGTGTCTGAAAAAAGAGATAGGGAGGGAGACAGATTTTGATGTAGAGAGGTTTTGCATACAAACCTTTGGCTGTCAACAATTCATTGAACAATCTTCTCTTCTCATTGATCAATGGCAATATCCTAGCCTCAGCTTCGAGGACAACTTGATCTGGCATTTATATTGCGTAGACAAGACAATCATGTGAAAAGAACTTTAAAGCATTGACAAGAAGAAGAAAGATGGCCTGCCTAAAATGAAACGTGCAGAAAATTTATAGATTTAGTAATTAATCAGATGTTACAAGGTCCTCCCAACAGCCTTTTTCACAATATAGGATTAAACTCAATCTTAAACGTTCAATTAATTAACTAAGCAGTCAAACTGGTAAACATTCTCAAACAGAAGACTGGACTTGCGTGAAAAGTACTAAATATCGAAGATCCATTTAATAGATAAAATTTTTTACCTAGCTTGAAAGTTTTGGAAGCAAGAACACCTAAATAGCGCGTAACTCGTTCAAGTTTTGCATTAGAATACTCTTGTAATTCAACTGCTTCTTGTCTCAACTCCAAGTAATCTTCTTTCACACCCTGCACCAAAATATCAGTAGAAATGTTCCCCAAAATCAGAACCAAGCGTTGCATGGCGTGGATATCTCAAGACAGACATAAATTTTCAACCATAACGTAATTACAAAATCCAGAACAAATGTTATGAAATGTTGAGATAGCCTAGGAAATTAAGAGTAGTCACCGACCACTAAAACCAGTAAGCACTGACCTTATCATCAATGAGCTCAACTAGAATCGTCAAATTCAAAAGGGAAATAAGAAACAAAGACAAAAAGCAACCGCAAAAACCGAACAACTAACCTTGACTTTATCCTTCAATCGCTGGACTTTGGAGGAGAAAGTCTGCTTGGAGAACTCAGAGTTCTCATGAGGAAGAGCCGACGCCGCTGTCGAGGAGATCGAGTACCGCCTCATATGCTTGTGGTCATCCTCCGGCTCCGGCGTGGCCAATGACTTCCTCGGCTCGAAGCCACTCACGTCCCAGCTCCACCGGTTCCTCTGGTCCGCCATCAGAAGAATCCTAAGCTCTCACCTTCTACACTCTTCTTCTTCTTCTTCCCTCAGGAACCCCAAACACACACTCCCTCTTATCCCCCCGTAGGATCGAGATCATCGATTCATTTTGTTCACTACTTGACAGAGTATCGTTTAGTTGCTGGCTCTGGATTTAATTTTGAATGGTTCAGGTGGAGTTTCTCATTTCCGGGAAGATACGGCGCCGTCCTGGGAAAGGGATGTTTGGCTCTAATTAAAAGAGATGTGTAGTACCAGTGCACTCGAGCGCTACGTTAACCGATTGATCATTTAGCCCATATTCCATATAAAATTTAATTTTATAGGAATTTAAAAAATAATGATTATAAATAAATTTTATTTTTAGATCCGAAAACATTATTCGTACACAAATTTTGGTAAAACACCCTCTAAATGTATTATGATTTAGTAAGACATCACATTAGTAAAGTTATCTTTAAAATATTAATATGTTCTTGTAAATTATTATTAATAAGAATTATATTAAATATTACTTTATAAACATAAATATTAAAACTTTATTTTAAATTTTTATAAAAATAATTCATACTCTTAACATCTTGTTTTATCACTTTTATGAAACATGAACTTCATCTCAATTTATAATACTTAACTCAAATTTAGATTTCAATACAATTAAATAGTATGGTTAATTGGTTCAAAGTGAGAGTGAGTTTGGTGATAGGTTGGATTGGGTCGGACCATTATTTTAAAAAGAGATCGAGTTCGATCGAATTTGAGCAACACGATATAATGCTTATATTGTTAAGAATAAAATTATTTTAGGTTAACTTAAAATCTTATATTTTTTAAATTTAAAGGCTAAATGATATTATTTTAATTTTCAATTTTAAAAGAAAACAATTTTGTGTTGTGAAAGATAATTTAAACCATTTCGAGTATTAAATTTTAAAATTATGTGAGTTATTTAGAAATAATTTTTTTGTTAATTAAAAATAAAACTGTATATTATTGAATTATCTCATTATTAATAAGAATTGTTGTTGTTATTGTTAAGTCAGTTATCAAATTTAATTCAATTTAGAATTTAGTTATTTTGAATTTGATATATTAACTTTACATTAAATTGAATTAAACCAATTATAAATATACTTAAGATATAACCGTTGCCCATTTGTCGTGTTAACTAAAAAATTATCACATTAAAAGCAGAATAATTAATGTTTAACTTTTCTTTGAAGGGAAGTTAGTAACGTCACTTTTGCATTTACTACAGTACTAGTACTCATTGAACAAGGCGTGCCAGCCAACCAGCCTTAGCCAGCTCCGGATTCACATGTGGTCCTGTGAATATTAATTAATACATATTTTTTAAAAAATTGACAAGCGGCAGCTGAATATTTGCAATGGATTTTCCCAATTTAGAAGGATATATTATGGAATCTCTTGACTAAAAGCTGGGCCAATGCTTCAAGCAAAGCGAAGAAGGAGAGATGGAAACAGGAAGGGTAGTTTCATAGGGTAATCAAAACAAAGAGGGAGGCTTTCGATGGTTCACTGCGTTTTAGACAGACGAAGGTGAGGTGGGTTGGTTTGTGAATATGAGATAGTATGTTGGTCATTTTTAATTCTTGTCCTACAGACAAGAATTTATGTACCATAGTTTTGAATATAACAAAAAAAAAATATTATTTGAAGACGGAACAGAATTTGGTGAAGACGGTAAGCAAACACGTCATATGACAGAACATTTATGTCGTCACCATCCGTCCTCACATTCGAAGACGGTAACCAAACACAGGGTTAGTGTTAAGGAGATGGAGGCTGGCTGTACTTTTCTTAAATTTTGTATAATTTGAAAAATGAATATGCTTTTGTTTATAATTAGTGACAAAATTA
>JAJMLV010000228.1:70070776-70091867 GCA_027123465.1 Erythroxylum coca | reverse complement strand
ATTTTATTTGTTTGAGTTTTTAATTTTAATTTTTGATTTGGTTTCTTTTAGTTTTTTAAAATGATGAAAATTATAGAGAGCGATTTTTATTTCTTATTTTTTTTTCATAATTTGATTTACTATCATTTAAATATATATTATTTAATTATTTAATTTTTGCTAAAAGTATAATTAATTTAATTCAACTATATTTATATATTTAATAAATTAAAATTAATTATCAATAAAATTTTGAATTATTTAATTTAATTTAATTTTATATAATTTAATTTTAAATATATAAATATTCAACTAAAATTTGATTTAATAATTAAATATATATTTAAATAAATGTTAATTTATAAATAAAATGTTAATTGATAAATTATTTATTTTATTAAAACAACATAATTTTATTAATAATTTGTTAATAAATATTATATAAAAGACTTATTTTACTAAAAATAATTTATCTTTAAGTTTTATATAAAATGTAATTATTATCAGTGATAAAAATATAACTACATCAATATTAATAACCAAACAAAATTTTGCTTTTATTAGAAAAAAATTAAACAAAAACTGAAAACAGAAACTGTAAACTACAAAAAAAAAAATGTAGAACCAACAGTAAACTACAAAAAAGAAGAAGTAGAACTAAATGGACCTTTAGCAAATTAATTATCTAAACAAGTAACAGGGTATAAAGAAAACAGGGAATCTTAAGTTCTAAAAAAAAGGACTTAATTTAAAAGCTTAAAATCTTAATATTATAATTATACATTTTTAATTATTAATCAAATATAAAGTAATATTAATCGTTTATTGGTTAGCATATATTTTTGTAAAAGCAACAAACTCATAAATCTTTTAAGTTAAATTTTAAAATCTATAAAACTATATTTAGTTTTTTGAGATTTAAAATGATTGCCCAAAAGTGAAATCAGTTTGAATATTTTTAATAAAAAGAAAGTAATCTTAATTAATATTTTATTGATATAGTCTAGGAATCAATATAAAAATTACTAATTAAAAGAGTTCATTAACTTTTCGTCTTCGTTATTGATTTTTTTATAACAAATATATTACTAATTATATATTTAAAATATTGTTTGATGAGAAAAATTAGGTGGACCAAAAAATGTTGAGTGACATTTTAAAAATATTTTTTTAATTATATTAATAAAACATTTACAAATAATTTTTTAAATTGCATAGTTTAATTTTTAACTTTTAAATATACAAATTTGAAAGGTTGAATATTAAAAAATATAGAAAACATAATTTTGTAATTTATTATTATCTTTATTAACGAGTCTCGTGACATTCAAACCTTCGAAGTAACGGGTGTTTGGTTTAGAGGAATGACTATTCCATTATTAATCTATTTCTATTATGCTCGTAAAATATTACTTTGTTTGATTTAAAAATTATATAGAATAAATAATCTTAAAATTTAGTTATTCTTAAATTTGTAGAATATCTACAAACACTGTGTCTTAAAATGGTAATAACGAATAATAATAATAATAACACTTGTAAGAAGGAGAGTAATAAATAATAATAATAATAATAATAATAATAATAATAATTAAAAGAAAAAAAGAATAATATAATTAATAGGGACTATAATAAATATGTTGATTTTTTTGTTAATTATTTTTTATCATTAAATTTTATATTTTAAATTAAATATTAGCATACATTATTATTAGAAAATTTTAAAATTAAATTAAACTAATTAATTCCTATTTTATTTATAAAAATAATTATTTTATTTCTTATTTATTTCGGCATCATCTATGTTTTGACGGACGTGACATAGTTAAGTACTAACTTCCCTCTAATTTAAGAATATTATACATTTGGCTTCACGTGAATTATTGCTATTCAAAGCAGTCCTTTTAACCAATTACAGGAAGTGGAAGTGAAATACAGAAGAAAGAACATGCTTGTTTCACTATAAAAGGGATTTTCCATTTTCATGTGTCGCTTTATTGGTGACTTTTTATCTTAGTCTCTCAGAAGAACCAAGCAAATAAGCATCAAATTCAACATTCCTTCCCCTAAAAACTGGAACTACAACTTAAAACTTCAAGTACACGTGAAATCTTCGTCAACTGCTCCACCTTCCTTGACCTGCAATCTGTAGGACTTTCATGGCTGATCTCGTTTCTTGGTTCTGGATCTAGGAATTCCTGTCTTTTTCTACGTTTCCATAACTAGGGTTTCTCTCAGGTTCCTCGCTAAAGTTTGGAAAATTAATGTTACTTCTCTTTCACTCACCACTTGTTCTTTTGTCTTTTTTCACATCAACCCTTTTCTTCTCTATGTCTGCTTGTTTGATCTTTGGGTTGTAGGTAAGTGAAAGCTTAGAAAGTTCGAAGCTTTCCGGCGGTTTGGTTGCTGGGGTGGTTAATATATACATATATAGCGAGTTTTAAGTACGGTTATGACGAGAGAGAGGATTCAGATCAAGAAGATCGACAACGTTACTGCTAGGCAAGTCACATTTTCGAAACGACGTAGAGGGCTTTTCAAAAAAGCTGAGGAGCTTTCAGTTCTCTGTGATGCTGATGTTGCTCTGATCGTCTTCTCCTCAACTGGCAAGCTGTTCGAGTACTCGAGCTCCAGGTCTTGCCTCTCTTTGCCTTTTTTCCTGTACTGCGTTCGTGCCTTTTGCCTTCTTTTTTTTCTCTTTCTCCTTTACTTAATTCATGTACAACTATGCCTGTGTGCGAGCTAGAACTGTGAAGTTTTGGTTGATCTTGAAGAACGAGAAATGCCAATTAGTGTTCATTCTAGGTGTTATAAATACTATTATGAAATTCCAGTTTCGCTTCTGTTGATCTTCGTGGAGTCTCGAGAGTGTAAATTTTTTTGTCAATGATCTAATACTCTAGTGTCTATGTCTAGGGATACGTTATGATTACGTAAAGATCATACCATTTGAACTTGTGTCAACACCATTTCGCATAAGACGAACCACTCATGTTTTAACATTCTAATTGAATTACTGTATAGTTAGTTCAAGTTAAAAACTTGCATATATATCCAACTAGGATGGGCCAGCATCGTCTTGATTGGATCATTACATCATAAGATGTGAATACTAAGTATGTGACAGTGAACATGTCACAACAAAATGGATCCCTGGATATGGTAGATTTGAATTGGAATCAAGATCTTTGTAACTCATGGGAGATCTTGAAAGTGCTTTTGGTTCTTCATTGAATGTTAATTAAAAGCTTGGTTGCGTTCTAGCTGATGAGTTTATGATGGTTCTTCTTATGAAGCATGAAGGAAATCCTGGAAAGGCATAATCTGCATCCGAAGAATCTTCAGAAGCTAGAACAACCATCTCTTGAGTTGCAGGTTTTTACTTTACCTTCTCTGAATGCTTCCTTCTTTTCGTTCCAGCTGCCAAAAACTTGCAGAATTCGGTTTATTCTCATAGTTTGTGTGAGGTTGCAGATGTTCTGTTACAATCCAATATTTGTGTATTTGGTATTAATTACTTTCTCTTTACTGGATAATCTGATTTTCTTGCTCATTTTCTCTTCATGAAGCTGTTGGAAAGCAGCAACTACTCCAGGCTAAACAATGAAGTTGCAGACAAATGCCACCAGTTGAAGTACCTAGTTCTTCCATTCTTCTTAATTATCTTTACATTACTATTGATCCCTTCATCCCTTTAATATTACCTTATGGTGTAAAATTAAAATGTGTAATTTTCAATGTTTAAAAAACCAAACCAGTTTAACAGTTTAACCGTGAAAACCTTGAATTGACTAATTTCTCGGTTTAGTTTTTAATTTTTCAATTTAACTTAATTTAATAATTTTTGTTGTTAAAAATTGATCTATTAATTAATTAATCAGATAATTTTTGTAAACTAATTATTTTTATAAATTAAAATAAGCGAATTAATTTTCATTTTACAGTTTTTAATTAAACTTTAAATTTTTTAATAAGGATAATTTTTTGCAATCATTTTTTAAATTCTTCAATTTTATTTAATCTTTAATCAGTTTAATACCGGTTGAATCTTTTAAACCTTATAATTTTTGTCTTACCGGTTTAAATTTCGGTCCGGTTTTAGAAGCATTGGTAATTTTTTAAGTTTTAGGGTATAATAATTTTCATAAAACTAATATCTTGATGGACGATGGAAAAAAATGTATTATTTTGAAATCTTAATCAAAATAAACTCTTTATAGTGTTTTTATGAAATAAAACTAAGAAAAAAGAGTAATTAAAATTCAAAATACCCTTTTTAAATCGTTTTCTTTTATTTTGATTAATTTTTTTAAAATTATCTAACATTTAAAACAGGCAGATGAGAGGCGAAGAGCTGCAAGGACTAAACTTGGAAGAACTGAAGCTACTGGAGAAGTCTCTTGAAGTTGGATTGAGCCGTGTGATAGAAAAGAAAGTTAGTATACTTAAGTGATTGCAATTCACAGATTTGATTCACTTCAGATCATTTCTGCTAATATTACTGTGTTTTTGGTGTTTCTTCGCAGGGTGAGAAAATTATGAAAGACATTGATTACTTGCAAAGAAAGGTCAGCCACCTCAATTGCTCATCCTAGTTGTCTCTATATATTTGGTTTCATGCTATTACAACTAGTTCAGCTGAAATTGCTAAGCCTGCTTCTTAAGTTACTGCACGCTTATTGTTCGATCAAAATTTGTGCAGGGAATGCAACTGACAGAAGAGAACGAGAAGCTAAGACAACAAGTAAGGATACGTCTCTCTCTAAGTTGTTGCATGCGTATATACGTACACTGCATGTACATGCATGCATGAACTTTTTGCAGTTAGCTAAAATAGAAGATGAAGTTTACATTGAATAGGTGGGGAAGTCTAAATCAGATTTGACTGATCTGTTTCGCTTGCCTTAATGTTAATGCTAATCAATGGAAGTCGGAATTTTGTTTTGAAGGTGATGGAGATATCCGACGGACGAAGACACATTTCAGCGGATTCAGAGAATATGGTTTATGAGGAAGGACAGTCATCAGAGTCAGTAACCAATGTCTGCAACTCCAATAGGGCCTCTCCATACGACCGCGAGAGTTCTTATACGTCCCTCAAACTGGGGTTAGTCATAATCTTTTCTACATTCTTCAGATTATATCATTTGCAGGTAACTAGAGTAGTCAACTTTAATCAGGCAATGATTTGAATATAGAATAGAGATTGAATTGTTCTTTGAGGATTAGACTCGGATCCTCTAAGGCTTTAGGTTAGATCCAAAACAGTTCAACTTTATATATTTATGTATATATTTTAATCATAACTACTTTCTATTCTTGTGTGCATTTTGTTGGGTTTGGACTCCTTTCCAATGTGGAGAAAGGGCCAAAATTAAAAGCCCATTATGTGTTTCACTTATTAAAGTGGAGAGTGGCCAGATTAGGGTAATAGAGTAGGGTGGTATTCACGTTAGAACAACAACTAGTGAGAGAGGACGAGAGGAAAAGTCAATTTCGCATGTTCACAGGGTAGTCAGATTCATACAGATGATAAAATGTCCTTAACTTGCAACGGTTAACGAATTAATTTGCAACGCAATTCCAATCTGACTACCTCATAAACATGCGAAATTGACTTTTCCTCTCCTCTTCTCTCACTAGTTGCTGTTCTAACTTGAATACCACTCCACTCTATTACCCTAATTTGACCCCTCTCCACTTTACTAAGTGAGACACATAATGGGCCTTTCTCTACATAAGCTCTACATAAGAAGGGAGCCCAAACCCAACATATGTACCCCTCACGACTATGTGGAGATGACCACCAACCTGGTGATCTCACAACATATTTCAAATTTCCATCTTGGTATTGTTTTAGTCAACATTATCATCCATATGAATTCTTGCCAATTCCAAAAGCTTAGCATCACGAATCGAATGATACCTCACATCAATATGTTTTGACCTTGAATGAAAAGTTAGATTCTTGCTAAGATGTACAACACTTTGATTGTCACAAAACAATGTATATTTGTCTTGAATAAAACTAAGCTCTGCAATAGTTTCTTCACCCATAGCAACTCCTTACATGCTTCAGTAATGGCAATAAACTTCGCCTCTGTTGTAGACAAAGCTACACACTTCTACAACCTAGATTGCCAAGCCACAACTTCACCTGCAAATTTAATTAAATAGCATGAAGTAGATTTTTTAGAATTAGTATCTCTAGCCATATCTGAGGATAGGCTTATCACCTCCAAAACAAAATCTCATACAAACAGTACCACAAAGATACCTCTTAATCCATTTTACAACATTCCAATGTTCTCTACCTAGGTTTGACAGAAATCTACTAATTGTACCAACAACATGCACTATATCTGACCTTGTGGATACCATTGTATATATCAAACTACCCATCGTAGATGCATAAGGAACCCTTTCCATACCCGACTTCTCAGTTTCATTTGAAGGACTTTGTTTAACACTCAATTTTAAATGAGCAGCAAGAGGAGTGCTTACCACCTTAGCATTTTTCATTTGAAATCTCCCCTACACATCTTTAATGTAATGTTCTTGAGATAGCCAAAGCTTCCTCTACTTTTTGTCACACAAAATTCTTATACCAAGAATCTGCTTAGTAGCTCTCATGTCTTTCATAGCAAAAGATTCACCCAATTGCTTCTTTAACCGGTCAATCTTGAAAACATTTTTTTCCAACAATAAGCATGTCATCAACATATAATAACAAGATAACGAAATCATCACCAGAGAAATTTTTAACAAAGACACAATGATCAGAAATAGTCTTCTTATAGCCTTGCTCACACATAACAGACTCAAACTTCTTATACCATTGTCTTGGAGCCTGCTTCAAACCATATAAACTCTTTCTCATCCTATACACATAGTCTTCTTTGCCTGCAACATGAAAGCCATCAAGTTGCTTCATATAAATCTCTTCCTCCAAATGACTACGGAGAAAAGTAGTCTTCACGTTCATTTGCTCTACCTCTAAATCTAGATTAGTAGCTAAACTCGATACAATTCTAATAGATGACATCTTCATCTCAGGCTAGAAAACTTCATTAAATTCTACACATTTTCTTTGACCAAAGCCTTTTACCACCAATCTAGCTTTATATCTCAGAGATGTAGAATTACTTTCATGCTTCACCCTGTAAATCCACTTATTTTCCAAGGCCTTTTTACCCTCATGCAACTTCACCAAATCAAATGTGTGATTATCATGCAAGGAATTCATTTCATCCTGTATAGCATCCACCTACTTTTGTTTTTCTTCACTCTCCACGACCTCTTCAAAACACTCAGGGTCGCCCCTATCAATCAAGATCACATACTCACTAGACAGATACCTTTTAGATGGTTGTCTTTGTCTATCAAATTTCTTGAGTTGAACTTGTGGTGTTTCGGGTACATCATTTAAGCTCTTGTCTTGTGACTCATGTTTCTCTTCAACATCATTTGTTTTAGCATGAAGCTCATCTCTAAGCTGCTCATTCTCAACATAATTTCGTTGCATATCATGTTGAACATTACCATCGTTAGCATCTAGATTGTGAATAGGCAACATCATTGGATCAACATCAAACAAATTATTATCTTTCGCAGATGCAGTCTTCTCCATCTTATCAATGTCATTAATAGTTTGGTCTTTCATGAACTTCACATCACGACTTCTAACAAGCTTCTTCTCAACAGGATCATACAACCTGTAACCAAATTCATCCTAACCATAGCCAATAAAAATACACTACCTTGTCTTTGCAGCCAACTTGGATCTTTCATCATTTGAAATATGCACAATGCTTTACAACCAAAAACCCGCAAGTGATTATAATTGACATCCTTGCCAAGCCAAAATTTATCTGGCACCTCACTATTCAAAGCAACTGCAGGACTAAGATTAGTAACATGCATCACTGTGTACAGTGCCTCACCCTATAAATTTTTGGGTAATTTTGCTTCAGAGAGCATACACCTAACCCTCTCAATCAATGTCCTGTTCGTTCTCTCTGCTAAACTATCAAGCTGAGAAGTCTTAGGAAGAGTATTTTCATGTCTTATACCTATTTCTTGCAATAGGCATCAAAAGGTCCACAATACTTACCACCATTATTAGTATGAATGCATTTTAGCTTCTCGTCTGACTGCCTTTCAACCAAAACATGAAATTGTTTGAATTTCTCTAACACTTGGTTTTTTGTCTTCAGAGTATAGACCCAAAGTTTCCTAGAACAATCATCAATAAAGGTAACAAAGTGCATAGCATTTCTAAAAGATTTCATCTTCAATAGGCCACAAATGTCAGAATTCCCAACTTAAGCAACTCTGACTTCCTTGAAGGAGGATGCTTCTTAAATAACACTCTAGTTTGCTTACCATTCATTAAGTGAGAACACTTATCCAATTCTGCACTCTTCAATCTTAGAAACACATCTTTTTTTGGCTAAGGAGTTTAGCCCTTGTTCACTAATATGACTAAGCCTTCGATGCTATAAATTTGATACCTACATATCTAAGGCAATCACCCTGTCTCTAGCAACTAAAGCTTTTGTCCAATACAATTTAGATATTTTCTTTCCTTTGGCCACAACTAAATTGCCTTTAGTGAGCTTCCGTTTTCCAGAACCAAAATGGTTATCTTAACCTTCACCATCGAGCACTTGAACAGAGATTAAATTAAAGCAAACATTTGAAGCATGTTATGTTGATTTGCAGACAAATGTGACCAATAGCAATCACCTTAGATATGCCATCATTACCCATCTTTAATGTTCCAAAGTTACCCGGTATGTAAAGATGTAAATAACTCATTCCTTGGTGTAACATGTAAAGTGGCAACACTGTCTGCTACCCACATGCTTTCGTCTGATATAAGATTAATTGTGTCATAATCACGAAGAAAAACAAGATCATCATTGGTAGCAGTAGTAACATGAACATTATCATCATCTTGACCCTTCTCCTTCTGCTTACCCTTCTTGCCCTTGTTCTTTTTTTCCACTGCAAACAATGCTTTTTAATGTGCCCCATTTTGTGACAATAATGGCACTCTAAATTCTTGCACCTGGACTTGGACTTACCCTTACTCTTGTCTCTACTACCCTTCAGTTCATTTTTCTGACTTCTCCTCCTATTTTTAGTGACAAGTATCTCAGACTGAGACGAAGAACCATTTGCCTTCCTTCTCATCTCTTCATTAAGATCACCACTCTTTGCTATTTGCAAAGAGATTAGGGGGGCTGAATTTGTAATTGAAACTCGAAATGTCTCCCAAGTCTCAGAGTGTTCAAAAGCCATAGTCCCAAAACCTCATCATCAAAGCTTGATACCCATCCCTAACTGTTGATCTAGGAGCTCTTGAAATTCATTCAAGTGATTTGAAATAGAAATCTCATCCTTGTATCTCAAATTCATTAGACAATTTAGCAAATACAATTTGTTTTTCCCTGACTTATAGGCATACAAGGACTCAATCTTCTCCCATAAAGTTCTTTCATGTGTCTCATTAGTAATATGATTATACAAATTGTTTTCTACATATTGCCGAATAAAACAACACATTTGTTGATGCTCAAAATCTCAATCCTCATCAGACTTGGAATCCGGCTTCTGAATCGCAAGCACAAGAAGATGCATATTCTTTACAAATAGCAGATCCTTCATCTTACCATTCCATAAATGATAATTAGTACCATTTAAACAGATCATCCTATTTGTATTTATCTCCCTCATTCAAGCAAGTCAAACAACTATAAAACCAAGGCACCATGTGGGGAGGCAATCACGTGATTCAACTACCATTTTCATACTCGTTTCTTGTTGAATATGACTATGATACCACTTGTTGGTTTTGAAGAGCCTACTTTTATTGGAGATTTCTATCATGGGCTTAGTGAGAGAACATATTTGTGGACCTTGACATCATACTCTAACTCAAAATCTTAAAAGGCATTAGATTTACGAGTCATTTTCACTTATATGCTCCTCACTAATTTTATTTTTTTTCATTGTGATATTTTCACTCATACTTGAAATTCCATCACATTTTTTGTTAATGTAATTGAATGAAGTAATAATTCTGCTCATTTTGTTAAATCTCTTTTTGTAGGTTACCATATTATGGATAAAAGACGAATTGGGTGGCAGCGTGATTAGTGAGGACATGAAGCACAATATCGAAGTTATGTTAGAGCATTAAACTTTGTATTACCTGAGTGTAAATCCATTTAAGTTGGCAACCCTCTCCTCTTTGTTCGACGTTGGCCCTTTTTTTTGTTTTGGTTCGTCGTCTTTATTTTTGATTTTTTATAAACTGGAGTTGAAGTACCAAATCTGCTTTGACTAATGAGAGATTTACAGTAACCCAAAAAAGATACGGTGTCTTTGATGTCAATATAAAAGCAATTTCAACGTTTAGTTTTTTATCTTTAAAAGGTTTAAATCAGCTTATAATCTTGTTATTTTTAGTAATTAGTTTTAAAGTTATCCATTAACGCTCCCCGTTTTGCTCACTCTTTATATTTATACCACTCCGCTGGCTCTAATAAATGTTCCGCGACGGTATGGGTTGCCACCCCGCTTTGGGTCAAATAAATAACGGTATGGGTTTTAAGCATTCATCTAGTTCATTACGAGCAAAATAGAAGCTAGTGGAGACCTTAGTTGCCCGTAAATGATAGTAAATCTATTTAACATTCCGAGCGAAAGCATAAAAAATCTTAAAATATTCAAGGAAAGAATGGTCTAATTAGGAAATCTCCCAGTCTTTTGCTTATTTTCACTTTCATCGAACCTTTTGTTTATGATCCACTCATCAGATTGTGGATATTGTTTAAGGTTTGCAAAAAAGTCACAATGGGACTTGAACAAATAAGACCGGAACTAGTTTTAATTTAGCAAAAACAGCCCCCTTTTCTTGTTCCTCAAGATCTAGTTTTACTGTATCACCAAAATTTATTTAATTATTAACTTAATTTTGTAGTTAAATTTAAAATAACCTTAAAATGATAATCTGCACCCATCAAATTTGTATGTCAACAATAATCTAGGTCTTAAAAATTGAAGACACTTCACTCTTTATTTCGTGGACTTCCCACAAACCATAAGAAAGCCCAGTGAATTTGCGTTGATAATATTAATTAATTCTTTTAAATTATTAAAAACTATAGAATTGGCAGGGGCCGCGCGAACGCAGGCCCCCTCTACCACAAATTATGACGTAGGCTCTCCTACTTTGAGGAGACCTTAGAGTGGCACCCCTCCCAAGTGCAATGGAGGTCACCACCCTAGGCCATGGGCCTTCATGATCACCCATTGACCCCGTCCAGGTAAGTATGTTGTGATGTTGCATTAACATTTTTATTTATATCACCACACTATGCCTCAAATGATGCTCGTCACCGGTATGGGTTTTAAAGTACTCGCCTTGTTTTGATAACGCGCTAAAGCACCATGAAATGTCATCCATACCATAAAGATGAAAGTTGAAATATTAAAAAAAAAGATTAAAAGAGAAAAATAAATTGAAAACTATCAATTTTATGTTTAAATATTTTGAAATAAAAAATAAAAAATATTTTAATATTAATTTTAATAAATTAAAATTGATAAAATTTTGGAATTTTTGTATGGCTATCGTTACGTGAGAGTTGTGAAGGTTGCAGTAATACTGATGTTCATACCGAGAATGAAGGAGCTTCCCCCTATTGACCAGCTCTCATTCTACTTTGTGTTACTTGGCAAAAACAAGAGAAAGAAAAGGAAATAACAAACAAAACATCTTCATCAACATCCGAGAAGTAGTATTCTGTCTGTCTCATCAAGATCAGGTTAGAAACAATGGATGAAGAATACGACGTTATAGTTCTCGGAACTGGTCTGAAAGAATGCATTCTCAGTGGTCTGTTGTCCGTTGACGGGCTCAAAGTACCGACCTTCTAACTTAATCTCCATTTCTGTTAACAGTTTTTAATCCATTTTTGTTGCCATCGACAATGGTTTCTTTGTTTCTCATCCAGTTCCCATTGATATGGAACATTAGTTTTAATTGTAGTTCACTTTGGTCTGTCACATGGAACAGATATGCTAATTGAGAATTCTATCATTGAGACAGGTCTTACATATGGATAGAAATGATTACTATGGAGGAGAATCCACTTCCCTTAACCTCAACCAGGTGATTCTAACATTCAGACATGTCGTTAGTGATGTCTGGTTTATGTTATAGACAGAGACATTTGTTCACTTCAAATTATTGATGTTGTAGCTATGGAAGCGATTTAGAGGCGATGAGAAGCCTCCTGAAAGCTTAGGAGCCAGCAGAGACTATAATGTGGACATGATCCCAAAGGTTAATCTTACCTGCTGTTTTTATCTTGGCATTTACATATAATCATGCCCTTTGGAAAATGATAGGTCTTAGATTGCTTTGTGGAAGGCTCAATGGTCCGATCCGTACTGATGGCAGGTTATTTTCTATGCTTTTTCAGTTCATGATGGCAAATGGCACCCTGGTACGCGTGCTCATCCATACTAGTGTCACTAAATACCTCAATTTCAAAGCTGTCGATGGCAGTTTCGTGTACAACAAGAAGAAGGTTTTGATGCTGAATTACAATTACTTGAAAACTTCTGTGGTTGATTTTTTTTCTGGAACAAAAGTAATGCTCAGGCCAACTTTATCTGCAGATACACAAAGTACCATCTAATGATGTGGAAGCATTGAAATCCTCACTCATGGGACTGTTTGAGAAGCGTCGGGCTCAGAAGTTTTTCATCTTTGTGCAAGCTTATGATCACAACAACCCCAAAACACATGAAGGAATGGACCTCACCAAGGTTAAAGCAAAAGAAGTCTTAGCGTACTACCTCTTGCCCCAGTTCCTGTATCTTTACAGTCTACTTCTTGACCAATTAGCTGAGAGAAAAGAAGGGGATTTCTGATAAGAACTTGCTTGGAAACTTCTTATATGGTGTAGGAAATATGGACTTGACGGTAATACAATCGACTTCATAGGACATGCATTGGCACTTCATTTGGATGATGATTACTTGAATGAGCCTGCTTTGGAATTTTTTAAGAGGATTAAGGTAATACAACCCTTGTTACAAGTTCACGTTTAGCTTCTGCAAGTTTGTTTCTGGACTACATTGAACTTCTGCAAGTCTTAAAATCATACTTAGCTTAAATTCTGCAGAGACAAGCTTTATCTTCTATTTTGTGACATTCACATGTGTTGGTCTTTAGCTGTATGCGGAGTCTTTGGCACGCTTTCAGGGAGGATCTCCTTATATTTACCCTCTTTATGGGTTGGGAGAGCTACCCCAGGTTTGCTCCTTTTGAGAGTTTACCCAGTTCCTTGGATTCTTTCTGGTTACTCAATTGAATTTGCTCATATCACCTACAGGCATTTGCTCGTCTGAGTGCGGTTTATGGTGGCACATATATGCTCAGCAAACCAGAGTGCAAGGTACACTCAAACATCCAGTTAGATCATACGTTTCCTCTGCCCATGTAATGTTGCTGGTTTTCTGCTGCAAATTGTAGGTAGAGTTTGATGCAGATGGGAAGGCCTTTGGGGTGACATCAGAAGGAGAAACTGCCAGAGGAAAAAAGGTTGTGTGTGATCCTTCATACTTGCCTGACAAGGTAAATTTCAATGCATGACCAATGGCTTCCATGACATGAGAGTCTGAGATAACTCTTCTCAGCAAAAGAAAAAACTCAAACTGATACACACTGTTACTATGCATGTATGTATTAACAGGTAAAGAAGATTGGGAAAGTAACCCGAGCTATATGCATTATGAGTCATCCAATCCCAAATACCAATGACTCTCACTCGGTTCAGGTTATTCTGCCTCAAAAACAACTGGGGCGTAAGTCAGATATGTATGTTTCCTGAATCTGCATTCTTTGGACTCGAACTTATTTCAGCTATGCTCGTAGTTTATTATTAGAAAAGTTTCTGCTTCTTTTCCCATGTGCAATATAAGCAAGTTACTAATGATGCAAGGAGTTAATAATCTACCTCGTGAACAAGTTTGATGATTCAAGATCTTTCAGGTTTTGGATTCTCAATGTACTCTCTCCTGGTTTTGCCACTATCACAGGTACCTATTCTGCTGTTCCTACACCCATAATGTAGCAGCAAAAGGGAAGTACATTGCTTTTGTTACAACAGAAGCGGAGACTGATGATCCTCAAAAGGAACTAAAACCAGGAATAGATCTACTTGGACCTGTAGATGAAATATTTTTTGACACTTATGACAGATATGAGCCTGCTAACCAAAGTAGCGAGGACAACTGTTTCATATCCACAGTAAGTTTCCTCCTTCAATTTGGTCAGGGTCCCCCTCCATGCAGCTAAACCTTGAATGATTTGAAGAATGCTCAGTATACGTACACTCAAATTCTCTGATTTCTAGCTCCTAATAAAATTCTGTAATTGCTTGTAATTGCAGAGCTATGATGCAACAACACATTTTGAGACCACTGTGCAAGATGTTATAACCATGTACAGCAAGATTACTGGAAAGGTACAAAGCTTTTGATTCTGATTAATTACTTTTTTTCTGGTTTCAACTAAGTATCAGCTGTGAAGGGAAATTTAGTATAGCTTGTAGTTTCTTCTATAACTTGAAGGATTTCCCAAACGAAAGAATGAACTTGGCTCCTTATTATGTTGTTTTGTTTCCTATAGTTAGATATATCACTAGAAGGTATTAAAAAAAAACACAAAACACTGCTAATGTGTCAGAATATGAAGTGGTTGAGGTTCTGATTATGGAACTGAGAATACTATTGAATTTGCACTTTGCATGCATGTGCAGACTCTTGACCTCTCCGTGGATCTGAGTGCTGCCAGTGCTGCAGATGAATAAGTGTTGTTTTCTAGAAGCTGGAAGCGGTGGAACAAGTCTGACAAGTCTGTTAATTTTTTATTTCTCCCGGATTCTCTACCTGCACCTGAATTGGTCATTCTCTGGATTGTTAAGCCTGTACCAAAAGATGATCTCTCTTGTGGCAGCAGGACAGGATTTCTCTTTCAGCTTTGGCAGACATTTGGTGATTATCCGGAGCAATTTAAGTATTCAAAGACTCAAACAGAATTGGGGAATGTTAGACATTATTCTTATTTGTTTGGTTTGCTATTACATCAAAGTCAAGAAGCTCCAAATGGATCCTTCAGGAAAGTTGATGTTTCTCAGACTATAATCAAAATGATTCAATAGGAAGAACATAAAAACAAGTGCTATTCCAGAATGGAGTTTCAGTCATCAGTCTATAAATTATTATTCAGGCAATGTCTAGTATTGTTTCATAGAGCAAAAAGCCAGAAGCTACTTAATTCCATAAACTTCTTTGATGACTTGACCTGTTTTAAACTAAGAGAAAATTGTTCTGGTGATTAAGGAACCCTGATAAGTAATTTCTAAAAGATAAACAAATTAATGACTCTAAAGTACACATAAAGCTTTTTACTTAGCAGTTAAGCAAAATCTATAAGGAAAATCACTATAGAGGTAGAAGTGGCAGCTATGAACACAGTAATGACAAAAGAGTATGTCATATGGGATTTGGCTGCCATTCTACTCTCTCTTTGATTTTGAAAGAACTTTCTTCCTCTGGCCCAGCATATACGTGAACATGTGAGGACTTCCTGCAATTAAACAAGGAATTCCATCAAAGAAACAGATTATGACAAGCTGAGCCGAATGCACGGTGCTTAGTTCATACCTGGGACGTAAATCCCGAGGACAAGAATTGCAGCATAGAAGTTATCAAAAGAGAAATTCCATGTGTTGGGCATCCTTATACAATACTTTTCAGATTTCTGCAAAAAAACTCAACTTTGTCACTATATGCATATATTTCTGAAAACAGTTTTCAACTGGCAATGGCATTTAGGGTGTGACTGGTGATAAAGGGAAAAGGAAGCAATTGAATCCTACAACCCTAGGAACAAAATATTAGAGGATCATTAAGGTTGCTTGATATATATGCTTGCTACTCTAAATCCATCTTAGGAATGAGAAAAACAGAGGAAGATTTCAGAGAAGTCACTAAGTTTTATGTCAAAGGTGATAAAGAAATCAGGTTAATTATTGATCATGCTGACGTAAACGTAGTTGCTTCCATGATTCTTTACCATGTTTAAGCACAGTAAGAATTTGTCAATTCATTTGCTACACACCTAAGCAACATGTTTCATCTACACATGGCACTATCAGGTAATAAACAGAGAAATATATTGTGAATTTACAATCAATGAAGTACCTTTATATATGGCAAGGCAAGATATATGAGGCCAACTTCACTACTGATGCCAGAAGGGTAAAATATCATAAAGGTGCTATACCTAGATAGCACAAATACATCATTAGCAAAACAACTAAAAAGAAAATTGTGAAAGCCCATTTCTTAAGTTTTTTTTTTTTAAGAACAGATTTTGATTTTGGAAATTACTATATGAGTTAATGTACCTCCACTTGGCCAATAAGTTCTATGTACATAAATAATACCTAAGCCACATAAGCCATGAAGGTGCTGAACCAAGTGCCTCCTTCATTCCAAAGAAAGAATAGCGTATAATCTGCAACTTGCCAGAGGCTAAATGTTCAGATTGTCCTTGGGAAAATGGGTAACTTTTCATCCCAGTCCACCGATCGAGGATGCTTGGTTAGTAGAGAGTAACAGGCAAAATGAATACATATATCATGAATTACACAATGAAATCTTGACTAAGATTACTTTAATTCTCCTTTCGAATGTGGATCCTACGTAGAATTGGTAATCTGCAATGCATAAAAGTATTTTGTGTTTAATTTTTTTTTTCAGAAATAAATGAATTTTGCTTTTCCATCATTTTACCAGCCCTTTCAATGTTTCATTTTCTGGCTGTGCACGACAATTTTATGTGGTATTAATGACTTTGCTTTTTATCTTCCTCCACAGTTCTAGAACTGATACGAGTAATTAAGTAAAGGTTACTGTGCAGAACTAACTATATCAAGCCTTATGGTTAAAGAAATTTGGTGCCACGATAGGAAAATTATCCCCTTTCCACTCTACTTTGCAGGAAAAATCTGCATCTGCTACAGAAAATAATGCAGTACAATTAAGTATTTGACTTCCACTAGATAGATTAACCTACCAAGACTGCTCATGCCTAGAAGCCTTCATTCTACACCACAAACCTTCGCTAACAATGGCTGCATAAAGGAATCCTAAGGCACAATATAACAGACTGCTGCCTGATATAAGCAAGGAAAATAATGCTCCTACTTTTCTCTCTTTGATTGATGCATATTTACATCATACTGTACACATATACCTTAATTACAGTACAAAAGGAACAATTTTCCCCATCTACTTTCAGAGTTGCAGTTACTATCACAGTTTCTACAAGTTTCATGCAATAAAACAAACCAGCTAGCATTCAGAATAATAGACAGTTGGTACAGGCAACAACTTTGTCATGGATACTTGCCTCGGTGATTGACCAACTGATGACCAAAGAACTGACAAGAAAATGAGTCCTGACCTGCCAATTGTCCCAAGCTTCTTCTTTGTTAATTCTTATTTCTTTCCAATCAACTAATTTATACATAATTAAGCAATTGTAAAGATAATGGACAGAACAGAGGACTAACCTCAGGGAAGCTATGTAGGATAACCCATGTCACATACAATCTTGAACCTATCTGTGGCAATGTTGCTGACACTGGAGACCTCACCAAACCTTTAAAGTGCATACAATAATAATAAAAGCAAAGGTTTCAGAATCATATTTGAACTTTCAAACTCTTTCTAGTATCAACTCTCAGCAAAACAATTATTAAAAATAAGCTAAAAATTAGAAGGAGGAATGAATAAGTACATACCGACTAAACTATGAAGAATCTGATGCAGCAGGAAACCCACAAGAAAAAAAAAAGGATAAGACAAGTTAATATCAGAAAGCAGAAAAGAAATTGAAGAACTAAGCACACATTTCAAAAACCAGTAAAAGAAGAACGGCAAAATAGTTATAACTAGCACTCTACAATCTCACACCGTACCTCTAAAACAGCTGCCGTTTGAGCGAGCTGGAGTGGTTTCTCAACAGCATCATAGGCATGCTCATACCCAGATTCTCCCAAAGTTTTGATCGCAAGAAACAGCACCTGGGCCCTGAAACAATGTCAGAAACTACACAATCAATACCCCAACAAGAGATTAAAAACCTCGTAACTTTTAACTCGGATCTGGGACAGATGAGCATGTACTTGCCAGCCAATGAAGACTGCCCAGTTGTAGACAGAGAGGTACAAGCGCCGGAGTAGAGATAGAAAACCCGCCATGAGAAAAGAGAAGAAAACCCAGTTAAGAGTAGAGAGAGACAGGTAATCAGTCGAGAAATTACAGAAATGGACTTTGTAAGGAAGTGTAGTAGAGATCGGCAATGGACACCAGTAGATATGGAGCGGAAGTGACAATATTAAAGAGATGTTGGGTGACAGAGCAGTTAGTTAGCTGCTCAACTAATTATTAACGCTTAGCTATACTATCTATGTAACAGATCTTCTCTTCCCCCACCCTATTTCTCCGGTTCCCATCCTAATTTACTGGTCCATTTATTAAACTGGTAGATTTTTATAATATAAAGTAAAACTTGATTGACGTAATTTGTAGACTATTACATCAATTTGAAAATTTATTCAGTGCGTATTTAAAAAATAACGATAAGAAAAGAACTAAAATGATATTATTTTAATTATTAAAAAATGATGTCATTATGTTTAAATTAATACGATGATCAACAATTTAATCAAATCAAATTTAATTCGTTGATTTCGAATTGAATAAGATTGGATTAAATTATCATTTTAATAAAAAAGTATACTTTTATTTATTAATTATAAATATATTTGAATTTAAACCATCCAATATTTAAATGTTGAATTAACTTTTTTGGTAAAAAAATTATTGAATTAAGTTCTTTGTTATTGATTCTATATACTTTTTCTCTTTTTAATTTTAAATGTCCAAGATTTTTATTTTGAAATGTTTAATTTTCCAATCTTGGGTCTTCTTGTTTCTTTGCATTGCATTATTAAGTTAATAAGGGATATAGCCTAATTGACTAAAATCTATCCAACTTTTTTTAAAAAATTAATTTTGGATTAAATTGAGCTTTATAAATTAAAAATTTTAAAATTTAATTTTATTACTTTTGATCTAATCCGAATGAATCATGTCAAAATGCCAACATTATAGCTAAGAATGCTAGTAGGTTGATTCCGTCAATTATTTTAAAATTAAAAATATAAAATAATATCTTTTTTTAATTAAACAGGGTGAATATTGTTTTGTTTGTAAGTGTTGGATCTCACTTCAATCTAACCTTGAACAATCTAACCCTAAATTTAATTAAAAACACCGGACCATTTCATCCCTAATTATGGCATGAGTAGTTGGCCAGCAATTTATATTGAAAACGACATGTCTTTTAGTGAGTTGGATAAGGGCAGTTGATGGATGAACTTCAAATCCTTTTGGACTGAACCTTTAAATTAATTGGACCATCACACTCTGACCCAGGCCCACTCAACTTTCCAATTACACTTGTTCAAATGGCCCATCAATTCTGTTTAACGCAATTTAGGGCTGGGCTTGATTTAAACACTTTTTGGTATACATCAATGACCTCCAGGGATGACAATGATGGGCAGAGGACTGACTCTTTCGGCGAAGGTAGAAGGATTTAGGATCTGAATACAAGATGTGGCCATAGACCAGTGATGGGCATGGAGCACTGTTAGATTTTGACTAAATATGGACCGGCTGCTTTGGAAGATTCGGCTGGTGTTTGTCTCCTTCCTTCCACGAACCTTACCACACCATTCCTATTTGCTTCACTTTGGATTTATGAGCTTTGAAGCTGTACTAGTGGGTCCTTTTATCAGATCACCCCAATGATGGCCTATGGTATTTAACTCTTGTCTGCATCAGTTCATTACTGTAAGCCAGCTTGATATGTTGCACAAGAATGTGATGTTACTAACCACCATTAAAAGCAACAAAATAGGTCATAGTTTGGACTAGACAGCAGGCTTGACTGAGTCTTCCATGACACGGGGGGGCTCAAATCATCGAGGATCTTTACCAATCAGACTTCATTTCAGCACCAAGAAGCAGCTCTATGATGACCCACTTTCCAGCTGTGAAAGTCTCCATGCCAAAACCTTCGAGAACTACGCTGTCGGTGTTCTCATCAGAGGGTGAAGTAAAAGTTAAAGAGAATGAAAGACAAATACTTAAACCACCCAACGTTCCTATCTCCAAAACTTTAAAATGGTTAAACAACCTCATAATTCTGCAAGAACAGAAGACCACCAACCAAGCATGCCAGGAAGAACTATATACAATAGGAATTGGTAAATGTCATTCTCAGTTTTAACGTACAACTGCTGCAATTACTCTGCTTTTCTGTTATCCTTTTTCGGGCCCTTGAAAGTGACACCACCCTCCATAATGAAACCTCAGCTTCTCTCTGTACAGGTGTCCATGTGAGATGCCTTCACTCGCTTTCTTTCACGGAGTTCCAAGAAAAAAAGCAAAGGAGTGATGTATAAATAATCAAGAATCTTTTAATTCGTATGATAATGGGTTATTCTATTCTTAACCATTAGTATCTGTTTCTCTTCTTGGGGCATTTTTTTTCATTTATCACAAGAATAGCAAGACCCAGAAGCTAGTCTGGAGATTTGAGTGGTGGGTTGAGTTAAAGTTCTGAACTTTGAATGATGGAGCTTCAGAGGAAAGGAGTTCTTGCTGGGCTGTTGGTGCTTCTTTATCCACTTATTTTACCTTCCTTGTTCGGTGCACCGAGTCATGCCTCTCCTTCTACGTTCTCGGTAGGCTTTTTTCTTGTTCAGCTTAAAAATTATAAGCTGTGCTCAACTCTACTGCATTTTTTTAGTTGGATTGTTTCAGTTGTTTCATTCTGTAGTTTATGTGTAGTAACTTGATGGAGGTGGAAATATGATGTAGACGAGGACAAGTGACATTAACATGATAAGTAGATCAAGCTCGTTATTATGTGTGAGAAGTATGC
>JAJMLV010000228.1:70015008-70029631 GCA_027123465.1 Erythroxylum coca | reverse complement strand
AATAGTTATTAAAATAAATAAATGAAACTGAAAAATAAAAAATATAATAAAAAATTTGACATTTTAAAATTTTTACGATTTAACTAAAGTCAAGTATTTTAATCGTTGTAAAAAATTTATTAAAAATACCAAAACTTGCCTTCTTTTTTGGCTTAAATAACAATACTTGCAACAACAAAGCATGAATTGCTATTGCTATTTTCATGGTATTAAAGATGTTTAAATCATTAAATAAACACAAGGAAGAGGACAAATTAAAATGCCAAATTTATGACATGTTTAACCATAATTTTCCACTTTAAGTAAAACCAAATCCTGCATTAATTAGAGAGCATAAAAAAATAATTTTGACTCTCCAACAAAAGCATCCATTAATTATTCCCAAATCCAAAATTGGATAAAAAGAAACACTCCCACATTTATTATTTACTATTATTAATTTATTAAAACAAAAAAGAATAAAAACTGAATGTGTATTTATTCAACAAGTTTGACTGATTTAATATTAAAAATTTTGAATAGATAAACTTTTTTTATTTAGTTTTCAATTTTTAGTTTAATTTTTTTTGTTAAAAATTAATCTATTTATAAGTTAATTAGTCAGTTTTAATAATTTAATTAATTTTATAAACTAGAATAAAATAAATAATTTTTAATTTACAATATGCTTTTTAATTATAATTTAAAATTTGTATAAATAAACGAAAATTTTAAAATTATTTTTAAATTCGTCAATTTTAGTCAAAAATGAACATGTCAAACTTTTAAGCCATTGTGGAAGACAATCAAATAAAATTAGAAATGAATTGGCATTGAAAAGTGGAAAGCTGCATGGAAGACAAGTGTGGGAGACAGAGAATAACAAGACAAAAAACCGAAAACGATAGGACTATCCCACCAAAACGGCAAGCCCATTTTGGTAATTTCACCCTCCGAAGTCCAACCCAAACTCAAATTCTTCGTTTTCCGGATCTTTCGCGACCTTGTTTCAGACAAATTTTCTTAAACCTCTTACAAAAAAAAAGAGAGGAGACAAAATTCATAAAAAAATAGTTAAAATCATAATATTATTTTTTAAATAAGGTAAATAAAAAAAAAAGCTCTCTGTTTTTACGCCGGTAAGACAGCTGAAACCGTTTAACTCTTCCATTATATACTTACACCTACTTTCTTTAATCATCCTCTGTCTCTCTCTTGACTCTCAAAGAAATATAAGTACATTCCTCTCTCTGTCTAAAGATTGCTTCTTTCGCTTAGTTGTGTGAGCTGGAAGGGAGATTACTAGTCTATTGTTGTTCTGAGCTCAAATTCCAGATGGGGTTTGCATGCATTGGTGTATCTGTAAGTTCCAGTCTAAGTAACCTCTAGTTTGAGTCTTTTTGTTCAAAACGCCGTAAACTACGACTGTACTTGGAGGAAACAGGGACTGATACTTGGAAGTAGTATCTGGTTGTGTGTTCTCTTCGTTGTTTGTTTGGTTTTCTGGGAAAAAAAGTTAGCTTCTTGCGTGTCGTTACACGGGGACTTGTCTGGAAATGAGGAGTTTTTGAGTAACGGTTTAAGGTAAAATTTCAGTTTTTTTCTTTTTTCGGGTTCTTACTGGGGTGAAGGTTGTTGAGGTCCTCTTTGGAGGGCTGTTTCTAGTTTCAGGTTTTTGTTTGTTTCTTCAGAAAATAAGATTTTTTTTTTAAATGTGGGTTGGTTTTTGTTTGGTTCTTCTTCAGCTATTTTCGTAGAAAAGGCAAAAAGAAAAATAAAGAAAAGGAAATAATGGCTCCAGCGACTAACTGGCTCTCGTTTTCACTCTCTCCGATGGAGATGTTGAGGTCATCTGAATCTCAGTTCATGTCTTATGATGGCTCTTCCACTGCCTCTCCTCACTACTTGATCGATAATTTCTATGCTAATGGTAAAGCTGCACATTTTCTTCCTTCTCTCTTTATCTCTCGTGCTTTAGTTAGTATTCTAATGTGTGGTTGCTGAGAAAATGTCTGAACAGCACTGATATATCTGTTCTTTCTGTATCTGAAAGAGATATTTTATGTTCCTCATGATTATTTGGGCAATGATATGGAGTTTCAGTGTCTCGAATCCAACTTTGGATATCAAATTTAGCAGCAAGTTTTCTGTGTTTAATATCGACTGGCGTATTTTCTGAAACATGAACAAACCAACAGATTTCCGTTGTCTGCTTGATCGGTAAAGTTAGGGTGGAAGAAAATAGATTAAAAATAACGAGCATATGATTTCAGATGTTGGCTCTGAGCTGCACTTGCACCCTCAAATATTTTTCTTCCATATCATGAAACTAGAATCTAACCTTGAAAACTCGGAAGTTCTTGAAGGGTTTTGTTGATCATTAGACGAAAAAAAGGTTCAATCTTTAACTTGTTCAAGTTGCTGATTTAACTTGCTTATATGCTTGTTATATACAGTATGGGCAAACCCCAAAGAAGCCCAAACGGTGACGACAATGGCTGAGAACTTTATCCTCACTAGCCCTATAGACCCAGAACCACATCACTCACACGCACCAAAACTCGAAGATTTTTTCGGAGATTCGTCGACATCAATGGTTCGGTATTCTGATAACAGCCAAACCGAGACTCAGGACTCGTCTCTGACTCATATCTACGACCATGGCTCAGCTACTTACTTCAACGACCAGCAAGATCTCAAAACGATTGCTGGTTTCCAAGCCTTTTCGACGAACTCAGGCTCGGAGGTTGATGACTCAGCCTCAATACCTCGGACTCAACTTGGTGGCGGTGAGTTTGTCGGTCACTCGATAGAGTCAGCCGGGACCGAGTTGGGTTTCTCTAACTGTGGAGGCGCAAACAACGTTTTGTCACTGGGAGGGAATCATCAGGGTGGTGGTGGTGGCGGCGGCGGCCCTTCAACAGATAAGGCTATTATGTCCGTCGAGTCTGATTCTTCTAAAAAGGTAGCTGATACCTTCGGTCAGCGAACGTCGATTTACAGAGGTGTTACTAGGTACGTCGTACGTGTTCAAACTCCTTGTTCCGTTCGTCTGTGTCGTTTTAACGCTGAGATTGTCATAAATGATTCGTATTCTGTATAAAATATTAAACCTTTATCTCTGATATACAGATCATCTCTAGGTAATACTCTTATTAGTCACAGTTTAAATGGATCATTTCTAACCTTTTCTTTTTCTGTTTTCAAATGGGCAATGTTAATGCAGACACAGATGGACAGGAAGATACGAAGCGCATCTATGGGATAACAGCTGTAGGAGGGAGGGCCAGGCCAGAAAAGGACGTCAAGGTCCACTCATTTTCTTTTTTGTCTCGTATACTTCTTAGATTATATATATACAAAGATAAATACAGTGAGTACTGAAAAGAAACTTGAGCATTGATGGAGATAGTCTGTGTGTAGTGAGGGGCGGACGGAGGAGGTGACCCTTTAGTTTTTGGTTTCTGATGCAAAACCAGTCTCTCTCCTTTTTTTTTAATTGTCTGATGATTGATGGATTGATGGTATATATGCGTTTACAAACTGTACTTGTATTTTACAATTTTCTAGTCACTGTAACAAGTTTCCATCAAGGAACAGTGATTGATTTGAACAGATGGGCCGCCATTTTGTTCATTATGTAAGTCTGTACTGTCTCTTTCTCTCATCCTCTCACCTGAGTCGGGTCCCGTATATACTGCAAAGGTTTGCTTGACATGACCCACGTCCGCTCCTTACGATGCTCAGAAGTTGCAGACAATCGATGAAGTCGAGAGACTGTGATTGATCTGAGCTTTTACTTTTGCTTTTTTCATTTCAGTCCAGATGGCAGATGTGGTGTCTAGGTTTGACTAGAGCGCGTACTGTAGTATATATAATATATATGAAAAGCAGGCATTATTTGTTGACCTTGGCACTGTTCGTATCTGCCAATTTTGGCTTTAATATGACCATCCGTTTCACACATGGAAACTTTGAAACTATTGCTTCAAAACAATTGAAAAACTATGTGCTGGGTACTGGCTCACATGTTTGTTTCTTTAAATTATATAATAATAATCTGTGATGTGAATATTCTTCTGTAATATCTGAGCATTGTGTGATTATTTGGTTTTTGAAACTCTTCTCTTCTTCCTTTTGCATGGAACTTGGTGCCTCTGAACTGCATTTGGCTACAGTATATTTGGGTAAGGCCTAGCTTCTCAGGGACTTTTTAGTATCTGACTTTGAAATTTGAGTGTTTGTTGTACTAAGAAAATCTGTGTTGTGTCAGGTGGATATGACAAGGAGGACAAGGCAGCTAGAGCTTATGACTTAGCCGCTCTAAAGTACTGGGGTCTCACAGCAACCACCAATTTCCCTGTAATATAACCTGCCACTGTTTGATTCTTATTGATTGTGCATTGGAACCTAAGTCATCTATTTAATGACTTTGTTACGTTTGTATGCCAGGTTTCTAATTATACAAAAGAATTGGAGGAGATGAAGTATGTCTCAAAGCAAGAATTTATTGCATCTCTAAGGAGGTATGGTCATGGAAATGGAACTAGGATGTGTTTTAGAAGTAGAATTTCTGTATAATTATGTTACATGAAGTTAAATTAATCCCGGTAAAAATCGTTAGGAAGAGTAGCGGATTCTCGAGGGGAGCTTCTGTGTACAGAGGTGTCACCAGGTATGTCTTTTGCAACTCAATTTGTTCATTACTCACTGATCAACACTCCTGGTAATGATGTTTGAACAATTGTGATTTGATGCAGGCATCATCAACAGGGACGTTGGCAGGCAAGAATAGGCCGTGTTGCAGGGAACAAGGATCTTTACCTTGGCACCTTCGGTAATTGATTTGATGAACATTCATTTTCTTCACATCTTGAACTTAATCAATTATATGGTCATGCCAATCATCCATGGCTTGGAAAGTTTTTAATGGATTACTATTGTAAATGGTTACAGCTACGGAGGAAGAAGCAGCAGAAGCATATGACATAGCAGCAATAAAGTTCAGGGGAACAAATGCTGTGACCAATTTTGAGATGAGCCGATACGATGTGGAAGCAATCATGAAGAGCGCTCTTCCAATCGGAGGCGCTGCAAAGCGTTTAAAGCTATCGCTTGAATCGGAACAGAAACCGGCGGTGAGCCAGGAGCAGCAACCTCAAAGTAGCAGCAATGGCAACAATAGTATAAGTTTTGCTGCTATTCAACCCCTTCCTGCCGTCGCATGTGGTATCCCTTTCGAGGCTGCAGCATCGACCCTTTACCATCACAACCTCTTCCACCACCCCATTCAAACCTCAAATACCTTAGTACCGGCCGACTCCTCCGGCTCATCTGCAACAATGGCTACAGCCATGACCATCTTACCTCAAACAGCGGAGTTCTACATATGGCCTCACCAATCTTATTGACCACAGTGAGTTTTTGACAATGAGAAACAAACCCTTTTGTTGCTGACCCTCTTACTAAGAGAAGCTCTAATGCCTCTTTCTCGTGTAACCTCTGGCAGAAGTAGGAAAGACAAAACAGGATATGATGTGTTTTTTGGTTTTGGTTGAACGGTTGGAAAAAGCTTGTAGTCTTTAACAGGATTGATGAAGAAGACAGGCGACCCATGATGTTGGATCCTGTAAATTAATATTTGTCTGAAATGTCGTTAGACAAGAGATGCTGAATCATAGGGGTTGATTCTAGTTATTTAGTCGCGGAAGCTAATTTAATTTTCTCCATTTCTACCATATTTCTGACTGTCCGGTATGACTAGAACTTGATAAGCTTTCAAGCCATGTTACAAAATTAAGATTTCCAATTGGTTTGATTAGTGTCACTTGTTTAATTCTAAAAATTTAGAAGTAGCCTAGTTTTGAATTTGGTTTTAATTTTTAAATTTTGTTGTTAAAAATTGATTATCGATAAATACATCTAAGACCGGGTCAATGATTTGAGTAATTACATCTAGCATCGGGTCAATGATTTGAGCAATACGTCTTAAGTTTCAATGATTTGACAGCAATACATCCTAAGTTATTTTTTTTAAGCGTAGATTCAGAAGTAGTATGATTGATTCTCATCATAATAAAGAAAATAAAAAATATCGAAAATTTCCAAGTTCAAAATAAATGTTTGATAGCAACTAGTTGATTGATTGATTCAATAAGAAATGGAGATATAACTCAAGCAGTAGAGTGTTATGTCCCCTTGACGGAGGGATGGCTTAAGATCAACACAGATGCTGCCGTACGATCGGGTTCCCACCTAGCAATCGCTGGTGGTCTCTTCTGGTCCAGTTCCGGTCATTGGTGTAGTGAGTTTCTCCACAATTTAGGCACAGGAGCACTTTTAGAAACGGAATTACGGGGAGTTCAATCAGGCCTTTCCCTGATTTGGGGCTGTAGGTACTGTCGTGTAATAGTCAAAGTGAACTCCCCGGAGGTAATTAATATTCTCTTCGCTTCACATAGTCTGATTTCTGACCCTTTTCCTTTAGTGACAGGTATACGAGACTTGGTCCACCGAAAGTGGGAGATTCAATTCCAAGATATCTATCGGGAACGCAATCACTGTATAGATAGATTGGCCGCATTAGCCTATCGGACGGGTCCTGGCCTACACTACCTACGAGATCCTTCGGAGACTATTCACCCCATTTTCCCGCATGATATGCATGACATGATATATCCTCGCACCCTCCGTTAGACACGACGGGCCTGTGAATCTGTTTTGTTTTGGTTTTTCCTTTGTAAAAAAAAAAGTGTCACTGTTATGTAGTGTGTTCGAGCCTAGGATTTGATTGTATCATAACTCTATAATTAATTCGTATTAAGTTTATCGCTGGGTGAATTGAATTGTTGATATTGATCCTAAAAAAGAAACGATAGGTACAGGTAATCTATGGACAATTAACCATCGCAATATAAAAATTTGATAGGTTCAATCTAGGGTTACTGGGCCTCCTAAAATCATCTACTAAATTCATTAAGTTGTTCTAAAGGACTTTGAAACAAGAAGCGAAGGCGAAGCATTTTCTTGACTGAGATTAATTAATTATTTAGTTATTTTTTTAATTTTTAATATTAAATGAGTTTTTTAAAAGATTGATTTTTATTTTCATCCTCAATAAATCTTAAATTTCAGAATGTATTTATAGCTTATTTTTATTATTTGATTTATTAAAAGAGGCTTTTGTTTAGGATATTAAAGGAAATTTTAGTATGGACCAAGAACTAAGATAAAAAAAGAAGGTTAAACTAATTAAAATTGAAAATTTTTAAAAATTTTAAATTATAAAAGCATTTTAATTATATAAATATAACTTAAAGCTTATTCTCATTATTTGATTTATTATGGGATTATTTTATTAATGGTATTAAAGACAACTTTGATAGAGAGAATTAAAATAAAGAAGAAGGTTGATGTGTTGAAGTGTTAAATTACAAATATTTATTAACAATAACACCCGGGAGACACCTGTACTGACAAGATTTAGTAGTATGCAATATTAGCCCTATTTAATAAAGAGACTATTTTTAAATTACAAATATTTAATATTGCTAATCCTATTTTATCCGATAATTTTGGATAAAATCCTTATCGGATAAAATAGGATTAGCACTAATTCTTTTTCTGTTCCTATCCAAATGAAAAGTACTAAAAAAAGTAGAATTTTGATGCCCATTTGACCATCGGTCTCCCAGCCGCAGGTGTCCCTTTTATCTTTATCTTTTGTTTCAAACCTTTTCCCAATGTCTATGCTAATGAATCTTTGGAATGCGTCCACTTTCCAGCTTTCAATGCCATGCATGCACTCTCCTTCAAGTAAATGGTCCAAGTAAAGACATGTGATCAAGTGGAGAAGATGAACTTGGAATTCTCATGCCACAAAAACTTGCAGGCTTTGTGGCTTTTAAGACATGTCAGGTGGAGAAGATGAACTTGGAATTCTCATTTCACAAAAATTTGCAGGCTTGTGACTTTCTGATTTTACATACAATAATAATGGTACTGCATAATGTGAAATTTTCCACTTCATTGCTTCCCTCTAAACTATATGTAGATACAAGCGAATTGTTGTGATCTTTCACGTATTCAAGTGAAAATCTTGTAGAAGCAGCAGTTTCTACTCCATCACGAGTTGCAGATGGCGGTCTAGGTCGTTGAGATAGTTGGTGCTGGTATAATCTTGCAAGTCACAACCATCTAAGAACAGTGTTCTTCCTGAGTTGGTCTTTTGTGTAAGCTCCATTACGTGAACTTCCTCTCCCTTTAGTATCTGCACAACCTGAGCAATTTTTGAAACTTGGATTAGGTGCTTTTACTGCAACTGCATAGCATTTTGCTTTGAATTGGAAGTTTGGAACAAGAACCTCGTACGTACTACTTACCCGGTTCATGTCTGGACGCATACTAGACAAGTGGTGAATGCACAATGATGCAGTCAAAATGGCACGTTTCATTTCACAAGGATCATAATCGTCTCCTAACTGAGAGTCAGCTAATTCCTTGACATTATTTGCCTCCAACAATGGTTTTGCCTGTGCAAAGGATCGAGAATGAGCAACTCTGTAACATAATCTGGTATTTGAGAATGAGCAACTCTTAGCATAAGATGCAGGATCATACCCAGATTGCAAGGCTTTGTCTGCTTGAATCGACGGCGCGGCGACCGGTGATGATTTCTAATAACAGAACTCCAAATGCAAATACATCGGTCTTCTCATCTACAATTCCATGCATAAAGTACTCTGGAGCCAAGTATCTGAAAAGCCATGTTTTAAGTCAGGGTCAGTCAGTGTGGCAATGGTGTAGTTCTAACAGCAACTTTTTTCTTTTTCTTTTTGGAAAAATTCTAACAGCAACTTGCTCAGTCTGGGTATCGACTAACCCGAATGTGCCCTCAATTGGGAAGACAATGTGGTGGATCCAGTTCTCTGGAAGCCATTTGGCCAATCCAAAATCAGAAATCTGCATGTCAAGAAACAAGTCACAAGCTTAACATCAGGGGGGGAAAAAAAGGGGATGATATGCAGACAATGAAGCTCTATCATATAATCTGATAAATCACCTGTGCCTCAAAATCTTCAGTAAGCAATATGTTTGATGCTTTGATGTCTCTGTGGATAATCCGCCTCGGACAATCATGGTGGAGATACCGCAATCCTTCTGCTATTCCCATTGCCACCTTAAACCTCTTCTTCCAATCTAAACATTCCCCTCCACCTGAAACAATGAAGTCTCCCCATCAATGAATATTTGAGTATCAGAAATAAAAGATCAGAACTTTAAATTGTATCTGAAACATACAAAAATGCTAAAAACAAAGCGAGTACAAGGGAATTAGAGACAGCACCATGAAGAAAAGAAGCAAGACTTCCTTTGGGTAAAAATTCAAGTACAAGGTGCAGACCATCATCAACGCTAAATCCAAGCAGTTTAGCTGCATTTGGATGGTTTATGTGAGCAATAATCCCAAGTTCTGATAAGAAGTCAACAATTCTGTCCTCTTCTTCCTTCTCACTACTTATTAGCTTCTTCACAGCTACAATTTGCCCATCAGGTAAGAGGCCTTTGTACACTTGTGCATGGCCTCCTTCCCCAAGCAAGTTTTCTGAACAATTTCAAACACAGTTAGAACTATATCAGAAGCTAAATCACCCACAAAAAAAAAACAGAAAGTGTTAATAATTGGGCAGATAGCACCCGAAAAGGGCTTGGAGATTGTTTTTAGCTTTTGAAACATTGAGATCAAAAAGCACTGTTCCAATGTCACTTTCCTGAGTTCCGAGCCTTTAATAAATTAGTCAAAATAGTCTCCTCTTATAACTTTTAGTTGGGCCACGAGCTCAGGCACCATTGACTACTTTGTGTATCTGTCCACAATTTCAATTCTAGTTATGACTTTTCCTTAATCCAAGACTAAACTAAAGTTTTGAGTTTAACTAAACCAAGAAAGCGACCTCTCCGCTCTTTATTCTATGTTTGAACCTTGTAATTTTCAAACCAGGAAACCTGATTTCAGAATATGCTAGGGGCATGCATCAAACCATAATCAAGATTCAGGATAGAAGCCAAGCAACTGGTCTCTGAAAACTCAGTTAGCTAACAACTCCAAAATCGATCAACTGAACACAAAATACTAACAATCAACTGAATTCTAAAAGAGGGTTGTTCCTGGTTTGTAACAAGATTAATATGAAGGAGATAGGAAACTGCAAAAGTTCTATTGCTCACCAGAACTGTAATTATCTGTAGCAGCCATCAACTCTGAATGGTCAAAGTTCCTCCATGACGGTATTGGCACTGATATGCCATCCAAATCTATCAACATATCGGTTGAGTTTTGGATTCTTGAGATTTTCTTCTTTATGTTCTTCTTGGCTATAAGATCATATGTTGTGAGCATTGAAATCACAGAGAACTTCTTCACTGACTTGATTTTAAAAGCATCAAGCATGCGTTTCCATTGTGAGCTATCTCTGGCCTCTGCTACTGCTTTATCCTGGACAAGTCTGTCATTGGAGCCTGAGCTGCAAGTACTGCTACTGATGCTGTGATCAGAGTCTGCCCCTAAAATAGGAATCTCCAGTACACATCTTGGTGATTGTTCACTCTGCGTTTCCATTTCTGGGCACTCCTGGCATCTACTTCCTTCCTCTTCTTTGTTTCGATTCATAAAAGTAAAATCATTTCAGAAAAAGATTAGTGAAGATAAACAGAGGAAACAGAGGAGATAGAACCAGGAAACAAAGACATTCAATGAGAAACAAAGAGTCATCCCAAATAAAGCCAAATGATTGATTAAAGCATTTACAGACAGAATACTTCATTATCCCAAATAAAGCCAAATGATTGATTAAAGCATTTACGGACAGAATACTTCATTAGAAACAGAAGCTAAATCTTTGTATTAACCTAAAAGCCGACGTCTTTTGCCAGTAACGTTAAAATTGTTTTCAAAATTTCCATTCCATTTCCATCCATTGAAGCAAACCCAAACACCAAAAAGCAATAAAGATCAAAACTTTCTCCCAGAAACAGACAAAAGAAGAACCCCACCTTGCACAGCCATTGAAAACTCTATCTGGGTTTTCTTCCTCCAAAGAGAAAACTCAAATCCTCTGAAACACCCAGAAAACAGAAACGTGGGGGACTCAAAAACTTGCCTACATATCTTGGCTATGGTAAGAAAAGGAGGCAGACAAAGAGAAGAGGGACAGATACACAATAATTGCTTGGAAAAGAATGGTATATCTTTAGGAGTTAGTTATTCTTGGAAAAGAGCAGCCTAGATAATCTAAAACCAGGTTGAGGGTACCAGGAAGTTTGGAACATATCCTATATTTATATACACTTAACTGATATATGGATTAATCCGAATTTGAGTAACTGAGAAACTAAAAGAAAAGAATCTGAAAGAAAATGAAAGAGTCTCATGTGATCTCATGCGTTTATTTTTACTGTTTGCTTTTCTCGCCGTAATTGACGCGTCAAGAAATAAATGTCGGGTAGCGGCCTTTAACGAACCCGCCAACGGCCGTAATTGTTCGATGTCTATGAGGGTATTTTGGGCATTCCTGCCGGGCAAGTACGTACGCACTCCGTTGAGAATTGGCGGGGCCTTATTATTAGATATATATTAGGGCTTAGGGTTTGGTGCGTGTTGCTTTTCTCGCCTAATTTCATGCTAGATATTTTTAATGTTTAATTTTTAAAAATATTTTAATTAAATATTTAAAAATAGGATAATTCAATAAAATATTAATATCTTATCACCAATATTTACAAACATTACGTGATATTTTTTAAATATTAAATAAGCGATTATAATCTGTCAATTACATAAATAGAATATTAATAAGATAAAAATATATATCTTTTAAATTTTAAGTATTTAATTAAAAACTTGAAAATTTTAATGCTTAATCAAAATAAAATTGGAACTTTTTTATTTTTATCCACGTCTATTTACATATTAGGTATGGATTAAGAAAAAATTATAAACACTAACGATTATATTATTTTAATGTCTTTAATTTGAATTTATAAATTTGTTAAATATTTATCTAAAATACATCATTAAAGAGTTATTACATATTTTCAATCATTTATTTAATGTGTATCTTAAAATAGTGATCATAACATTTCTTATTGTAATATAGTATACTAATCTTAATATCCGAATAAATGAATTAATGTCGGGAATTAAATACTCTCTAATATTAGGCACGTAAAATCAATCTTTAAAATATTAGACTAAAAATTAAACTGATAAGACAAGAGGACCATGCATCACGATACACATGGATATTTTTTCTTCGTTATAAATATGAGGTAGGACGTTTTATAAAAGATTTTTTTGCCTATGTCGCAACCCAATTTCAAACAAAAATAAAAAATTTTAGATCGGACAATGGTGGTGAGTATATAAGTGACGAAATTCAACAATTTTTTCGACAAAACGGAACTATTTCTCAAACTACTTGTCCGTACACACCCGAACAAAATGGGGTGGTTGAACGAAAGAACCGACATATCCTTGAAACTGCCCTTGCTTTGTTAAACACGGCACACATGCCTCATATCTTTTGGGTTGAAGCACTTCGAACCTCTGTTTACTTAATAAATAGACAAGTGACAACCGTTAATAATAATGATTCTCCCTTTTTAAATTTTTTTTTCAAAGAAACCAAAGTATGATCATTTATGTGTTTTTGGCTGCATTTGTTTTGTCCATCTCCAACGTCACGAACGAGATAAACTTTCTGTCAAAGCCGCAAAATGTATTTTCTTAGGTTATAATGATATGCAAAAAGATCACCTTTGTTATGACCCTATTAAACGTTTTGTTCGTGTATCTCGATATGTCATATTTTTTGAACAAAATTTTTATTATCTGATTTCAAAAGATGACTCGCAAACTCGCTTTTGTCTACTACCCACCTTCTTTGAACGTGATAATACTACAACCATTGCTCCACCACCGTCTCCACTTGCAATTAATACTAGTGATGGTATGATTTCTTCCATTGTTGAACCAAGTACTAACTTGACATGAACTATCCAAGATCCCATCCCAATTCGATGCTCTCAACTTCAGGAGAATATGGTAAATCTTATGCCTTAGTAACTACCTTGTCAACAGTTACTGTTCCCACTTCTTTTAAACAGGCAAACGAACATGAATGCTGTCATAAAGCTATGAAAGATGAGATGGATGCACTTGAAGAAAACATGACTTGGAGCCTTCAAACAAAACCTCCAGATACCTCCTTGATTAGCAGTAAATGGATATACACAATAAAATACAACGCTAATGGCACTCTTGATCTATATAAGCCAAGATTGGTAGCTCAAGGCTATAAGCAAGAGTATGGCCTGGATTATGATGAAACCTTTGCCCCAGTTGCCAAAATGCCAACTGTCTGAATAATTTTGTCTATTGCGGCAAAGCAGGGGTGGAAACTTTACCAGATGGATGTCAAGAATGCCTTCCTTCATGGTGACTTGCAAGAGGTAGTTTATATGAAACCACCTCCCAGATTCGCTCCATCGGATCCAAATCTGGTATGTCGCCTCCACAAGTCCTTATACAGTTTGAAACATGCTCCACAAGCCTGGTTTGAAACATTCGAAAAACTATTATTCAGGTCGGATTCCAACAAAGTAAATGTGACTACTCCATGTTCTTCAAACCATCTAAATACAGTATCACTATTTTGCTTATTTACATCAATGACATTATTATAACTGGTAGTGATACAGATGGAATTTTTCATCTTAAAACTTTACTAAATACATCTTTCAAAATGAAAGACCTTGGACTACTAACATATTTTTTGGGTTTGGAAGTATGTTATTTGCAGGATGGAATCAAGCTATCTCAAAAGAAGTACGCTGAAGAGCTTATCAAACTCACCCCTATAACTGATTATAAGATGGCATATACTCCAATGGAACAAAATATTAAGTTCCATATAGAAGATGGCACAACCCTGCCTGATGCCACTTTATATCGAAGACTTATTGGAAGTCTTATATATTTGACCATGACTCGGCCCGACATTGCATATCCAGTCCAAGTCCTTAGCCAGTTCGTCAATAAACCTTACCAACCTCACTATAGTGCCGCTCCCCGCATCATCCGCTACATACGAACCACCATCAACCGCGGACTCTTCTTCTCGTCCTCTTCTTCCATGATTTTATCCGGCTATGCTGATGCCGATTGGGCAGGTTGTTCATCAACTCGTCGATCTACCATAGGATGGTGCATGCTTCTAAGTACTTCTCTCATTTCTTGGAAATGCAAGAAACAAACAAAAGTATCAAATCTTCAACTGAGGCCGAATATCGAGCAATGCCTGCAACTTGTTCTGAAATTGTGTGGATTCGTCGCTTATTAGGAGAATTAAATCAACCTCTCTCATAGCCCACTATTCTTCACAGTGACAACACAAGCACCATTCAAATCGCCGCCAATCCCCTGCATCATGAAAATACTAAACACATCGAGGTTGATTGCCACAACATTCGTAAACAGGTTGAAGAAAAAATTATCCAATTATCCTATATTTCTACACACGAACAAGTTGCCGACCTCCTTACCAAGGCTTTGTCACAGAACCGTCATAATTTCTTAGTATCCAAA
>JAJMLV010000228.1:69809706-69820983 GCA_027123465.1 Erythroxylum coca | reverse complement strand
TTGATGGTTTATATGTGTGGGTTAAAAACTTGAGTTTTTCTTTGAACAACTCTCAATCTTTTGCCTATAACTCTTTCATCCGAGCTCCAAATAACTTGAAACTTAGATCAATGGATTCCTAAGACATTTTTCTTTCTCTACATAAAAATTTAGAGTTATATAAATTGATTTGTAATTGATTTATAGGATGAAAGTGTGGAGGTCTGCTGGAATATTATGAACTGGAAAATTTCATGATCATGATTGGGTTTTCTAATTATAACTTGAGCTTTAGATCTCATAATGAGTTATTTTTTGATTCATAATAAACTAAAGACATATTTCTACAATTTTTGTGAAGAAGTCGAATTTTAATTCTGTCTCTATGATTTTCAAAATTGGCATGTAAGTGAGTTGTAGCTTAAGTTGAAGCACTGTCAGGGACAAAAATTATGTCATGTGGTTATTGAATAAACTGTATTGATGTATGCTGAATTAGGCTGAGTTATCTTCATAAAAGTTGTAGATTATTCTTTTATCTTTAAATTGATATAAAGTTTGTAATTTTTGGATGTCTGAGCTGAAAGATATGAGTTGAACAATTAGAGGGTATGATCATATGCTAACTAAAAATTCAAATGTGCACAGTCTGAGGTCTTTTTGTGCATAACGCATTGAATACTGAATTAAATTGGATGATCTTGGAGGCGTTAGAAACTTAAGACACTGTAGAACAACTTTCCAGAAGGAAATATTGCCTAATTTTGTCATTTACCCTACCAGATTAATTATGCAAAATTGACCCGAAATCATACGGGTAGAAAATCTGATGTGGTCACTTAGGTTATGAAATTGATTTCACATTGTTTTATTTTGGTCCAAATTGTAAGTACTATATGATATTAATGAGGGCTTTGATATCTGATCAATTTGAGATCCTACAGAACTGGACATGATTAAATCATAAAAACAGGTTGATGATCAATTTAGAGAATCAGAAGCTTTCCTGTGTTTTGGAAGCAAGGGAAATTTGTGTGAGACATGATTGAGAGAAACTGCAAATGCCCCAGAGCGAAGTGGGCATAGGCTCTTGTGGGTTTTATGTAGATGGGATCATATAGAGGACGAGAAACAAGGGTATGGTTTCCCGGTGGTTACTGGACCTGTGGAGGGTTTAATAAAAACTTTCTAAAATAAAGTTAAATTTATCGAATAAAATATTAATAATAATTTATAAGAACATTAACTTAGATAGCTAATTATAAAAATTTATAATTTTGATAATTTCTAAGTAATATAATAATAAGAAAATAATATAATTAAAAATAAATATTAGATGATAATAATAATACATTAAAATACTTATGAGTTATTTATAAATATTTAGTTGGACATTTTATATAATTTAAACCTTATCTAAATTATATTAAACTTGTTAAGTGATCGTTTCACCACAACAACTTAAGCTGTTGTGTGATGCCAACTTAATTGGTTTTACATATTCACCAACAAAATTCTTTACATAAAATCATATTGAAAAATCGAAAATTCCACCCGTTCAAGATTTACATAAAATAATTTGAGAAACTTTTAAAAAAATTTCAACAATCAAAGGTAATATTATAATACTTTCATTATTTTAATATTTATTTATACTTCAATATTATTAATTTAATACCTAAAATATAAAGATAATAATAAAGACAGAATTACAACTTTTGTGAACTATTAAAATGTAAATCGTGTTTTAAGGCAATTCTTAAATAAGTCTTTTTTTTATACTATGTTAGCATATACATACAAATTGTGTGTGTATGTGTTATTTTGTGTAAACTAGCTTTTAAAAAATTGGATCAAAAGTTAAACTTATAAAATAAAAAATTTAAAATTCAAGAGAAGAAACTATAATTAGAACATTATAAAATAGATTAAAGATTGAATAAAATTAAAAAATTTAAAATATAATTAAAAAGATTATCTTTAGTTTTAAAAGAATTTGAATAATCGGTTAATTTATTTTAGTTTATAAAAAATTATTAATTTTTTTGAGGAGGGGGATAAATTATAACTCGATTGTACTGTAAATTAATTTAAATAAAAACTAATCGCTAGCACGAAGCGCCTGTAGCTCAGTGGATAGAGCGTCTGTTTCCTAAGCAGAAGGTCGAAGGTTCGACCCCTTCCTGGCGCGATTAGTTGAATCTAAGGTTGTAAGCTTTTTGTTTAAATTATTGATCTCCGTTTAAGAATCGACGGTATGGATGAGCTTGTCAATGATTGGCACTGCAGTTTTTACACTCTCCCACACTCGATTAGACCTCCAAAACCCAAACTCATAGGCAGTATTCCTCAATTCCAAGTCCCACGCGCCTCCGTCAGAATATTCAACAAGACCTAAAAAGCCAAAACGCAGCAATGTCTCTGCTCGGCGACGACGGCCGGGGTTTCGAACTCGCCAGAAAACTTGAATCCCTAGGAGTGTGGCGGTCGTGGCTGGGAGAGTCTCTCTATACGGCCTTCGTACACTCTCTCTCCTCTCCCTCCTCGTGGGACTCTTTCATGAGCTCGAAGTCCCAGATCCACCTTCAGCTCCGTGCCCGCGCTCTCTTGTTCGACAAAGCCTCTGTCTCCCTTTTTCTCCACTCCAACTCCAATTCCAACTCTTCTACTAGTACTACTGCTACTGCCGGCGTCGTTTCAAAGCTCAATCCCAATTGTATGTTTCGACAATCACTTAGTCCGTCGTGACGGTTATTGTCGATTCTACTGATTTTCCTTTTTATTTGTTTGAATATTGCAGATTTGCAGTTGCACGGAGACGACGTGTACTTTACGCTCGAGGGCGGGGATAGCCGGAGAGAAGGAGGTGCAGCTGCGCCCAACGCTACGTCGTTGATGGTAACGGTGTCTTTTTTTTTTTAATACTAACAATGGAAATTGGAGCTGAGTTCTTGCTTATAATGCTTTTTGTAGTGAAGCTTTTGCCAATTTTATTTGCTTTGTGTTTTGTAAAGCTTATGTGCTTGAAAATATGCGTAATCTTAAGATTTGAAGTATACATGCTAAGTACTAGCATCCTGTTGATTGTGTTGATTGGTTCTATTAGGTGCTTAACAGTTTTAATTTCTTGATTCATGAGGGAACTCATCTAAGGCAAAAACTTTTTATCACCTTACCAGTGTTTTCGTTTTATGTTTTGTGTCCGTTGCTTTGCTGATAGTGTAACTTGATTTGCAGACCCATTCTAAGTCTACATTCACTGGATCAAGATTCACTGAACCTGAAGCAGACAAGTTGTCCCAGAGATTTAGGAACGAGGAATTGCCAGAAACATGGTATAATCAGTTTATAGAGAAATATAAAATCAGTAAACCATATAGGTTGTCTCTGGGGGACCGAGATTCTGAGAAACGATCGCCTGAGGAAATGGCTAATTATCTTAGGCTTCTTGAAAGGCATAAAAGAAGACGTGTTGCATTTAGGCAGGATCAGCAAGCAGTTTCTGGAAGTTCTGCCATGGAATCCAACACTTGTAACTCAATTGATGAAGATGTGTCTTTGCTTCCTGAAACAATGTTCATTTCAAACTGTGTGCCTGACAGTGCATTCCCACCAACAGTGAGAGAGCAATCTAATCAGAAGATGGAGTTCCGTGGAGTTCTTGATATGCTACCTCAGACTCGGAACACTGTAGTGATAGAAAGGCTTGGTATTAGTGTTGAACAGGGAGGAAGTTTATACCGTGGTAAAAGTTCATCTGAAGGAAACAGGAAACATCTCGGTGAAGAGCAAGCATTACATATGTCAAAAAAGGTTATCGCCCACATGTTGAATCGAGTGGGTTTTGATAGTGCGACAGAAGTTCCTGTGGAAGTCTTCTCCCAATTGCTCAGTTGTCATATTTGTAAGCTTGGAAGAATCTTGAAAATTCTCTCAGATAGTTACAGAAAGCAGTGTTCGGCATTTGAACTACTCAAGATGTTTCTTCAAACAGTGGGGCACAGGTTAGTTTGAAATTTTTGTTTGATCAATTTCTTTTGGGAATTTTGTTCTGTCATCAATGCTAAGTTCATGTTCTGTATCTTACTATTCTATTATCAAGGCAATTTCTGGAAATACTGTAGGAAGTAGAAAATCAGTAGGTGATATCTCGAGTTTTTCTCTGATGCTTGCAACTTTGTTGAGTGTCAAAAGTTGGTTACAAGTTTTTATGGACTGTAGTCAAATTGATGCTGATTTCTGAAATTGGTTTTGGTTGTTGTCAGCATATGATCGAAGTCTGTAATTTATGGGTGTGAAACGTGAATCTAGCATGACTTAAGACACCATGCACCTTAAGTTGATCGTTGGCTTTAAAAACAATTTAATAGCTTTAAAAATACCATCAATGCTTGTGGTTGATGAGCCATGAAACTCTTAATAAGAAGATTCATTGACCTCCTTTGGCGAATTGTTGTATGGAGTCGAACTTTATGACTTGAAGCAACTTATTGTTCTGCCATCTGACTTGATCCATGTTGCTGCAGATGGATTAGTATATTGAAGATTCCCTTGTGACAATTAGCTATAACAGCCCAAATTATATCATAATTTAGAATGTCAGCTTCTCTTTCATTTGGATGTGAAATTATATGATCAATATGCTAATTCTAGCAGAAAGGAAGTGTATCCAAAGTAGGATGAACACAAACCGTTTACGTTGACAAAGAGTGGGTCTTTGAAAAGAAGATTATACTTTTATTGTATGGTTACGCTAGATATTATTCTTGTTTTTAATTTCTGGGTATACGTTGGCCTTTGTCATGTAATCTTAATTGCATTGGTTAAGAAGGGTTAACTGTGCCTTTTTTTTTTTTAGTATGTTGTTTCACAACATTTAATTTGCTTCCTGTTACTCATACTGAAGGGATATTTATTGGATTAAGAATTTCACTTATCTCCTCCTGTAATCTTTTTGTTTTGATGTTAGTCTTCTGTTATGTCCATTATCTAACAAGCTGCTTTTCTTGTTCCTAGTAATGTTATGAATTTGATGGAACTTGTCAAGGATGGCACCAGGACAGTTGTTCAACCAACTCAGCAGCTGCCGTCCCTTCATGGAATTCAGTCACAGTTTCAGACTCAACACCAGAATGCCCTCCGGCTACCCCAACAGGTATGAAATCTTTCACTGTATGCTGAGTCCTATTCTTTTCTAGCAGATCACAAGAATTCACTTTCTTTTCATGGTTCGGGAAATTGTTGGGTCTCTAAAACTGGTTGTCAGCTGCCAGTTGCATGTTGGACCCCTTTTTGGCATGCATCTTTATCATGTCAATCTTCTAGCATGTGAAGGATAGAACACTTATCTTCTGGTCAATAAGCTTCCTTCTCAATGCTAAAGAAGATCATAGCTGATTAACTGCTCACACATCACTTTTTTCTTTCAATGGTGATACTTATTGTGATGGAGAGGGTGTCATACCAGAAGGGTTTTGGGCTTCTGCCTTGATTAGGGTTTGGGGATTTGCTATGCATAGTGATATTTGGCCACTAACTCTTATTTCTAGACAATTAGCATGTGTTTAACAATTTGAACGAAAGCATTAAGATATCTATGATTTCAGCAATTTAATGTACTGTGATCAGTAACCAATCTTCTGACCACGATAGCATCTAATGTTGACCTGTGCTTATAATTGCTTTGTGGTAATTCTTCTGTGTGTTCCATGGTGAAGATACAGATTCCAAGGCAAATGCATCCCCAAATGCAGCAGATGATGGCTCATTCCCAGAATTTGGCACTTCAGCAGCAGCAGTTGGAGAGAATGCGTAGGCGGCAGCCACCCACGCCTACACCTCGTCCGGGTATGGATATGGATAAAGACAGACCATTGGTACAAGTAAAGGTTGAAAATCCGCCAGAACTGCCCATGGATAACAACGCCTTCAATTCTATCCATGCTAGACAGATGCAATTACGACAGCAACAAATAGCTGCCATGACAAATCTCCATGCTCAATCTGGCAATCAGCTTAGGCAGGTAGCATCAATGCAAGTTCCGCAAGTGCAGTCACCGTAAGTAAATTTTACAAGGTAGCTTCCTTCCTCATTAGAAGTACTCCTCTGAAAGAATCTCTTTATGCATTCAGGAACATGGGAATTGTTAGGGCTCCACCTGTGAAGGTTGAAGGTTTCTCCGAGTTGATGGGTGGGGATTCTAACTCTACATTCAAGCACGATTCAGAGGAAAATAGGCTAACATCACCAAAGTGAATAGGCTCAAGAATTTTGTTGTTAGTACAAGGTCTTCACTTATGGCGGAAGCTACTCTTGACACAGGTAGTTTCTCCATCTTCCTTTCAACCTTCACTAAGTTCAACGAATTGCTTAAACTGTATATATGTTGTAACTAACTTACGTCCAAAGAATTCTGTATAGTTTGGACTGAAATCTCTAATCCCATAGCTGTACAACTGATATAAATTAGTTTTAGTTAAAATTATGAGTTAATTAGACTGACTTTCGTGTGATTTGACCGCATTTATAATATTATAGAGAGGTCAATGATCTTTTTTAAAATAACATATTTAAATAAAATAATTAAATTATAAGGAATTTAATGTAATTTAAAATGTCTAATCAAGAAACTAATTTCTTTTATCTTTCAACCACTTCTGATTTGATGCATCTCCTTTTTGTTGTCGAGCACAGGTTTGTGGGCTCCAAACCAACATCAACCTGATCTTTATGAAAGATAGAAGATAATTTTTTAGTATAATTTTCCTTGATAAATCAAGACACAAAAGGTCAATTTTGATATTGGGGGTGTTTGGTAGATAAGGTTTAAGCAATATTTTAGCCGATTCAAGAATTAAATTGGTGGTATATTTGTTTAGTTAAGAGTTGATTAGGTTGATTAGTTCAATCTAACTAGTTATTTTTTGAAAAATTACCTGGGAGTAGCGTTTCAACCTGTAAGTTAATAAAAATCTTACTTAAAAACAATTGTCTTGAAACTCATTTCTCATTTTAAGTAACTGATAGTCCTTAGATTTTTTATTTTAAAAAGATAAAATTATGATTTGTGTGTAGATTTCTTGAGAAAATTATTTATCTAAAATTTAAATTCTTATAAAAATATTCAACAAAATAATACTTAATGTTTTTATAATTTTTTAAGTTATATTCTTATCGATCTTTTTATACATATATTGTTAATTTTAAATAACTAATTTTATCAAATATTTTTAATAAAACGTTGAAATTATCAGTACCGATTGCAAATATGAGCCGTTAGATTCATGGGAAGGTCATTATTTTATCAATCTCTGCTGCAAGTACAGATCTGCCGTGACCAATAATTCATCAATTCATTGAGAGGCTCAGCTGGGAAATTCCCACTTGCTTTCAGAGTAATCATGAACGATTCAGTCTATGGTACGAGTCCTATTTTGTATATATTAAGAGCTTGAAGTTACCGTCTAGTCCCACCGAAAGGTTCCTTCTGGTTAGTCTCTTTGGAACGTTTTCAGGTTCAGTCCTCCATGGCTAAAGATGATAGTAAGCTTCACATAGCTATGTTTCCATGGCTAGCCTTGGGTCATATGAACCCATTCTTAGAGCTTGCCAAGCTCATTGCTCAAAAGGGTCACATGGTTTCTTTCATATCAACCCAAAGAAACATTGATCGACTCCCAAAACTCCCTCCTGATCTATGTTCGCTCATTTCTTTTGTCAAACTTCCACTACCCTACCTCGAAAACCTCCCACAAGAAGCGGAGGCCACCACGGATTTGCCCGTAGAACACATTTGGTACCTTAAAAAAGCTTATGATCTTCTACAAGAACCCTTGTCCTCTTTCCTTCGATCCTGTGTCCCAGATTGTGTTCTTTACGATTTCGCTGCTTACTGGGTACCATGTATAGCCCGTAAACTCAACATCCCCAGTGTATATTTCAGCATATTCACCGCTTCTGTCAACTGCTATGTCAGTCCTGCCTCAGGCGATGAAGATTATCGACGTGAAGTTGAAGACTACACTGTGACTCCCAAATGGGTTCCATTTCCTTCCACAGTTACATACCGCTTTTTCGAGGTTTCAAAGATCTTCTCAGGAATCACTGGTAATGAATCCGACATTTCTGATTTTTACCGGTTTCGTGAAGCCATCAGACGTTGTGAGCTAATAGCAGTAAGAAGCTGCCCGGAGATTGAACAAGAATGGCTTGAACTCTTGGAACAGCTTCACCAAAAGCCAGTTTTTCCCGTCAGTGTACTCCCACCATCAACGTCCGATACTGACGACACTTCTTGGCCATCGATAAAAGATTGGCTCGATAAAAGAGACAAGGGTTCTGTAGTATACATAGCCTTTGGTAGCGAAGCGAAACCCAGTCAACAAGAACTTGACGCAATAGCTATGGGGCTGGAACTATCAGAAATGGCATTCTTTTGGGTGCTAAGAAAGCGCCGAGGCTTAGTAGATGCAGAGTTGGTTGAACTCCCTCAAGGGTTTGAGGAACGAACCAAAGGACGTGGTGTGGTTTGCACCGACTGGGCACCTCAGCTGAAGATCCTGGCTCATGATTCCATCGGAGGGTTCTTCACTCACGGTGGTTGGAGCTCGGTGGTGGAGGCTCTCCAGTTCTCTAAACCTCTGATAATACTAACATGTTTTGCAGATCAGGGAATAAACGCCAAGCTGTTTCAGGAGAAAATGATAGGGTATGTGATACCGAGAAATGAAGAAGACGGGTCGTTTACGAGTAACTCGGTGGCTGAATCGCTTAGAATGGTGGTTGTGGAGGAAGCAGGAAAGGTTTATAGAGACAAAGCTATGGAGATGAGAGGGTTGCTTGAAGACAAGAGAAGACAGGACGGGTACATAGACAAGTTTCTGTGTTACCTTAAGCTTCTTAAGAATGGGAATTAAGGAGAATGTCTACATAATGGGAAAGTTTGGAATTAGGTTTGCGATTTGCAACTTTGGATTTCTAATAATAAACTTGTGATTTTGTTGATTGGCTATTAATAATTTGATGCTAAGTTTTATTAGATCGATACTCATTAAAACTTTTATAATTTCTTATATTTGTTATTATTAGAAAAATTGCAATAATAATCACGCACACAATCAAACATTTAATGTACCGAAAATAAAGAAAAATAACACAATGATATAACGAAATTCAGCTAATGATGCCTAAGTCCTCTAATAAGAGTAGAGAAAATTTTATTACGAAGAAAATGATACAAATCAAATCTTCATTAGGTTTTTATTTTTTATTTAAACAATAAACCTTTTGTGTCTTAAACCCTTCACTTCCAACATAAATTTTCGTTTTTTCTAATTCAGGTCGTCCCGCAAACTTATCAGGTTAGGGCATCATGCGAATCTACCAAATTTTAACATAAAATAACATTAGTTATAAGAACTTTTTTTTTTTGGTCCTAGATTAGGGTATTCACTGGCGAACCTAGTGACTAATCCCCTCGTTAGTTTGTAAGCATCTCACAAGATTGAACAGCTAACCTAAAAATTTAAGACTGCTCTATACCGAAAGTCAAGGATCGAACCTCTAACCTTTGGTTTAGGATAGATGAGTCCTTCTACTCAACTTCACTCCTTGGGTTAGTTATAAGTTATAATTACTCCACATATATAATACTCTTAATTCCTATTTTAAATTTTCTATATAAATTATTAGGGTAAATTTTGGGTATGCTTGCTAATTAAATTATATATTAGTTAAAAAAATAGTAAATATCTGATTAATTTTGAGTTTGACACGTTTACAGTACTTGGCTATGATTACCACCACGTTCTTACGCTGTCAGTAAGACACAGGTGCTCCATTGGTGGAAAGAAATTGAATATTTCAAACATCTCATGCTCATGACATGTTAAGGTCTGAGTCATTATATACACTTAAAACCAGAATGATCATTCTTCTTATAACGTTATTTAAAAGTTGATATTAAAAACTTAATGTATTGTAAATATTAAAAAAGATTACGCTAATAAATTAAAATTTAGTTAAAATAAAATTATAAAATAAAAACTAATTAGTTTATAAAAACAAACTTAACTGTTAATTAAAAATAATTCATTTTCAATAAAATTATTATCATAAAATAAATTAAAAATTCTGATTACCAATTAATGCATTCATATTTTGCAGGCTCATAAAATATAATGGTTCGAGATAAAATAAACTACCTCTTACATGTTTTTGTTTTCGGAAAAAAAGGGAAGAATGCAATGCATGAACGCCAAACAATATAATCACAAATCTATAACTACAATTTATACCCAAAAAACAAAAAAATCTGCTTTTAAAGAGAAAGAATATCGACTTACAATCTTATAATAAGGAAAGCAAGTTGAGAAACTTTCCTTCCTCACCTTTTTTTTCCTGAGGAGGAGTTTGATAAGCATATCTTGGTACTTGACCGTTTTGCTCAAAGCGTTCTACATGGAAAGCTTGTTATTGACAGCAAAATTAAGAACGTAACACAATTAATGCAAATAAATGTATGATTCCTTGAGCGACAATATATATATTCTGAACATATACAGCCTTCCTTCAAACACAGTGAGCAATGGAATTACTGAAAACAATCCTCAAGTTTCTCTTAATCTCGTCGGCAATTGCTGGAGCTGTCGGCCACCATGAAATCGCTGGTCTTGTACCCAAGTCGGGGATAAAGAGGCTGGTTCCTAGTGGACCAAATCCAGCTCAATCTCCTGACATTCCTCCCGTGGCTTACAGATCAGCAGTCTCTAAAGCTCGAATCCCTGAAACTCCTGAGGTCCTCCGAAACTTGCGAACAACTTCTGAAATTCGAATCCCTGAAATTCCTGAGGCCAGCAAAATTGGAACAACTTCTGTAGTTCGAATTCCTGAAAAGCTTGAGGCTATCCGAAAAATTGGAACAACTTCAGAAGTTCAAATTCCTGAAACACCCGAGACGAAGGCCTGACTAAGATCAGTCTAATTGGAGGAAAGTGACACATTCATCTCTCAATGGTGGGCTAAAAGCATGCCTTGTTTCTCTCTAGGATAAAAGCATTCACATGTTTCTCAATGCTTTGTTTTCTATTTTCAGTTTCCATTTTTTTCAAATAAAATCAACACCTTTGAATATAGTTATATTTTATTATTATTGATGATAATTAAATATTCGATAAAAGTTTAAATAAATTAAAGTGTATATGATGACTCAGACTTATACTCTAAAGTAATATATATTTTAAATTTAATTACTTAGTAAATTATATAAATAAATCAATTTGTGAAAAAATCATAAAAGG
>JAJMLV010000228.1:69635403-69650758 GCA_027123465.1 Erythroxylum coca | reverse complement strand
CAACTAACTCCTTAAAAAAACTCTTCTAAAAAAACTCTACTGATATAAGCTCATCTAAACATGTAATTGATGATGTTTCCTCTAAAAGAAGAATTATATATATATATATAAGCTTTTTAATGACATAAGTAAAAACAAAGGAATAACAGAAATTTCAATTTTCCTAATTACTAATAAACTTAGCTTTGATGTTCCTTAATTTTTCATTAGCAAAGGTTTAGAAATGTCAAGTCGACTGAATCAAGCAATTTGCTTTTTTTAAAAAAAAATTGTGGTAATAAAGTCTAAATTAATATCCACTAATTTAAAGTTAAATTCCACTAGTTTTGTAATAATCGCTAAATTGAAAACTAAAGATATTGGAATTTGGAATCAGCGAACGGGCCAAGTTAGATTAAGTTAAAATATATATTGGATCTCTCAAAAGGCCCAAGCACGAGCCCAAAATGGACATATTCTCAGGTCTCACACAAAATTAGACACAACAATTGAAGAGTACATGAGTTAGTTAGTAATTAATTATAATATTTTATTACTAATCTTAACAAGCAAATTCGCATTTAGCGAAATAAGAAATTTCAGCAACTCAAAGTCAAAACACGGCGTGAAGAGTTTGTGCCTTATCTGTTCAATCAAGCGTTACTTAGAATGGTGATAAAGTTCAATATTAATACCATTTGAATATTATTTTAAAACTATTAAATAATTCCTCTCAATTTTTAATTTAATAATTCAATTTATTAAAATTCATATAAAATATCTTCTCTCTTAAACATAATAAATTAATAACTATTAATGAAAAAATTATTTTAAAAATTGTTTACATTTTTTTTCACTTTAGCCTTTCAATTTTTTAATCTAACTAAATATTTTTCAGTTTTTTGACTTTATACTTTTTATCTCTATACCCATTGATAGTTTGATACAGTAGATGCAATTCAAAATTCTGCTACACATCCCCATACATCAACAAGATATACTATGAGCCATTGTGGTACCGTTTTCTGTTCAGAACGAGTATAGTATACCCATAACTGTGACATAAGCATCAGCTCTAACCTGTTCTTAGGTAATTTACACCATTAGTTACATAAACATTTCTTCTATTGATCAGTATAGAGGGCAGAGTCATTGCAAGTGTCTTAAAACAAACACTCATAAAATGGTCTCCTACACAATGTCCAAAAACAAGACACTAACCAAGTAAGTGAGATAGAAACAAAAGTTTGGTAACATAACATTAGCAAATGAGGTAAGTGCAAGTTGGACTGGTACTGAAATAAGCAGTGCAATGACATGAACAAGTAACGTAACGATGATTATGCACTCATCTCCCTATCATCATGTGTCTTCAAAAGGAGTTGCCATTTTTTTTTTAACATTTCCCTTTTTCTTTCTGTTGGATATGTAGGGGATCAAAGGATTGATCCTTAACCAGATGGTTCCCAGAATTCGGTGTGAAGGTATGCTTCAGGGCACAATCTACAAGTGAATTTAAGTGAAGCTGGACAATTAACGAATAAAACAGTCACCTTTTATGCTTGAAACCCAACTCCATTGCTAAAAGGGTTAAGGACTTGGGAACTTTATCTGACACTGCACAAGCCTCTGGGTTGTTAGGATCCAAACTTTGACCTTGCATGAAAGTCAACTCGAGATCTTCACGTCCATCAGTATTTGATAACATGGTGGCGTAACCAGAGTTCGTACATCAGCATATGAAATGCATCATATTTGATGGGAGGTGAATTCCACTGGAAATGCTTCTGAACCTGATAATGCATGCCATGAGAAATATTCAGCAGTTCTTTTTTGTTGACTATTGTGAAAATGCTCCACTTGGGAAAAGAACATAAGATTAATGGTGGACAAGCTTTTACCTCAACTAAATTCCTGTGCAGTTCAGCAAACTTCTCATAGGGTATTCCTTTGAGAATCTGTTTGAGTTGGTACACGTCTTGCTCCTTAAGTATGACAGAAAATTTGTGCCAATTCAGAATGTCATTGAATGGCAGATCATAATAGTTGGATAATATCACTGCAGCAAAAATGAGAAACTATTTAGGAAAATAAACTATGGCCCAATTTACTCGGACAAGGAAACATCAAAAGAAAAGGCACAAAACAGAGACAGAAGGGTCAGAGTTCTTCATGAGTCCAAAATAATAAGAAAGGTCCCTTTCTTATCCTGAACTTTCTAAATAAGTGACATGGAACCTGAACATGTAACTCTTCCACCTCGACTAGTACTATTGCAATACTGAACAGCACAACTGTTATAATGATACAGAAGAGAGTACAAATAGAGATTTCAGTTCTCAAGTCAACAATCCCCACTATTCTTGAAACTACATATAGTAATATGAGTTTTTCATGCGGTCCAATTTTAAGAGTAACACATTTAAGCATGAAAAACATCAAAATATTGTTGCATTATCTTCCCCTTAATCATCGCATACTGACTGTGACCTTTTAGAGCCTTCCTCAGTGCATTGCATGGTTCCATGATTGAGACTCAGAAAGTGAATTAATACAAAAGAGAAATTAAAAAGAGGAAATTGAAAAAGCTCACTCTCAATCATTTTGATTGGTGAAGTGAAGGTACCTGATTTCAAGAAATTTTGAACCTATATTTCGGGTTAATGAACAGTTTACCCATTTATCTGAGGACTAAGGTGTACAAGCTATTTCAACCAGAATTTTATACTCACCAGGAATACATCCATAATGAATTGAGTCAGCTATGCGAGCACTATTGACCTGAGAACCACCAGGACATATGCAAAATTTACTTCTGTAGAATCTCTTTTGATATACCAGATGCCCAGTTGCCCTACTAATTCTGTTATTTGAGATATCGAGTTCTGTATCATTCTCCCACACACGTGCCAGGATAACTCTGATTTTAGAGTTTCGGTGACCAGCCCAAAAACCAAGAGTTGTCCTGCAAAGCACTTTTTGTTATGGATCTACATTTAAAACTAGATTAGGTTGCATTCGAAGTTCAAGATCACCTTTAATAATAGACAATTTACTACACACCAACAATTTCAGGCAATGATCATATCAGATACCCAAGTCCAAACTAGTTTTAAGAGATCAAAACAGATCCAAAGCTGCACATAAGAATTTCTCTGGAACTATTTTCAGGTATTAGCATTCCTTGTTGAGAACAGACAGCTGAACTCAATTGTTCGTCGAATGTTGCAACCTTGAAATAGCATATGATCCAAATACAAAATAAACGAGAAAGCGAAAAAAACACAGTTTAAGCAATAATTCAGTTATTTTCATTAATAGAAGGACTATATACAGTTCAATTATAAGAATCACATATCCCCTATTTCGTCTTCCTATAAAAACAGTGGACAAAAAAAGGGTGGCAACACAATCATGACATAAGAGTGGTAAATATAATTGCCATACAAAAATATACAAGTATAGAGTAACCTGTCTGGATTCAAGAAACAAGTTCATTAAGCTAGTAAGTCAAGCTTGATAATCAAAGAAACCTTGTTATCCTGGTACCTGTTTTCCACATCATTCCCTCCAGCAGGAAGAGCAAATGGCTGTAGTACTTGAGGAAGTGCAATATCCTTGTGTGGAATGAATCCAACATCGTAACTTGGTGAGCAAACCACTCTAATTGCATTTTTTACTAAGAAAGGATGTCCTTCAGTCGCCCTTACACCAACATCATGACAGGTAACAAAAAAATGATCTGCACCGAGAGTCCTGTTCCAGTAGGGATACTTGGAGATCAAGCTATCCACGTAATTCTGAACAATGATAGTCATATTCTCATATGAAGTGCCCTGCAAAAACAATGAAAACAAAATAACAATGATCACTGAACTGAATATGAGGTGGAAGTAATTGAATTCCCTGCTGCAGTTTGTTTTAAACTGTTGAATTGTTAATACCTATATCTTTTCCATCTTTCTGTTCACAATAAGTTAGATAATGGCTCTATGTTCCAAATGATATGATGTCATCTTTTGTGATTAATGGCATGCTACCTTTGTATATGCTTTCATCCACCACACTTTGAAACAATCAAGCAAGGTCATAATGAAACTTAGAACATATAGTTACAAGGCTAGATTTCTAACAGAACATGTTCAAACTTGACAGGCATTTTTTCCTTGTCAACTTTCAATGTCATTTTAATGGAAACAAATATGAGAACTGTTTCAGTTCAGCAAAACTGTGAGTTGAAACTTCCAACAAGTATTAGTCCCTCAATAAAGCTAAAGTTTTTAATTTTTCACTAAGAAATTAGGCAAAACAAAAGAAGTAGCAAATATAAGGATTAAGTTAATTCATTAAAATTAAAGACGAAGTATTGACAAAAAACCCTACCTTCCCTCGCATCTTGTGGCAGGAGATCGGAATGAAGAAGAGATGAGCCTGATCTGGATCTTTCGTCAAGAATCGACTTTCTCGAATATTTTGGAAGAAGTAACCTTCACTCGCGTACTTTCCAGTAAGCTTCCTTGGAGTCTGATAGAAAGTGTTTGGATCTCCATCAGGATACACAAAAACCTTGAAATTCTCTTCCATTTCCTCATAGCTCGCTTTGAACGTGCGTGGCGAATTGTACAGATCGCTTGCCTCATCGCCGACGCAAGATCTCGCATTCCACGTCTTCGCCTCCGAGCAATTGACGACGTTGGACGAGGTGATTCGGACAGGTGAGCGGAGAGAGTTGAGTGAGAGGCAAGTTAAGTAGACTAGCGTTACAGTTATGAGAACGAGGAGGACGCCTCTCGGTTGGAATTTCCCGGCTGACATCGCCGGCGACGGTGACAGTGCTTTAAGTTTTAGCTCTAACGTGTGGAGAGTTCTTACTTTGAAAGCAGCATTTGGCTTTCGCCACCTGTACTGTATCTAAGAACACTATCTTTTATTTTTCCTTTAATTATTTAACTGAATTTATAATATCATATAAGAAAAAACACAGGAACCTCTCTCTTTTTTTAATTATTTTTCCTTTTTTTAAATGCAAAATTTTGAAAATAAGTCATAGTTTATTAATTTTTAAATTAATTACTGAAAAGAAAATAATAATTACTCTTTAAGCCATTCTTTGCATTTTCTTTTTTTTAATATACAACAATAACACTTGATTTAAATTTCGCTAATACGCTTAATTTAGATAAGTCTAATAGTACATAATCTTATCCATAATTAATAGAAAGATTGTTTTAAAATTTTTTTCTTTCTAAATATGTTTTTAGAAATTTGATTCCCCCCTAAAATAATATTAAATAATAAGATTGAAGAGGAAATAATAAACTAATATGAATTTAATTTAATATCTACATATCAAGATTAATTTAATTAAATTCAAAATCAAATTTTTAAAAAATTTAATTTATTATAAAAATCTAATAAATTAAATAAAACGATGTTTAATCAATTTAAAATTCAAAATTAATTTATTTGTTAATATAAAAATCGAAACGTTTTTAAACTCTAACCTTAATTGTAATAAGATATTGATATTAGATAAAGCAATGATTTAACATCAAATAACAAGATTAGGGTTGACAATAATCCAATTCGGCCTCTTATACGTGACCCAAATTTGACTTAACCCGGTTTAAATTACTATCAAAATGATATCATTTTTAATTTGATCGAGTAAATTCAAGTTATATCAAGTCACTCTATTAAATTTAAATTTAATCTAAAATTGATCAATCTGAATCGTTGACTTCAAAACGGATCGGACCGAATTAGGGTCAAATATGTCAAACCTAATGTTTGTGTGGTTTACTAGAGCACTATGTAATAGCTTTATCTATGACCGGAGATTAAAGCATTATTTCCTAAAGGGCAATTAACTATGTAAGAAGCTTAAATGGACACAAAACACAAATACAAGTCAGGAAAGAGTTCTCCCATTTTGAGGTTGTAGCATATACAAGAAAATACCACCTGCAACTGCAACATTAAGGGACTCGAAGTCCCCTGACATTGGGATGCTCACAAGTTCGCATTCTTGTTGAGCTTTATCTGAGAGGCCATGCCCTTCATTTCCCAAAACCAACAGTAACGGCACATCAGCCAAAGATTCTGCAAACCCTTGGGACAACTGGGACACTAGCTTCAGCTCATCATTGCACTCTGGATGACCAGCTAGCATCTTCATCTTGAACTCCTTTCTGATGGCCTCAAGATGATACCAATCACCAGACACGATCGGCAGTTGGAAGGACGCTCCTCGACTAGCTCTTAATGCTTTGCCGCTAAACGGATCGCAACAACCAGGGAGTAAGAAAACACCACCCTGTTAGCCATCAATTATCATATCAGATATTCAAAATTGAATTCACGAATTAACAATGAACTGCAGTAGACAGTGTTTCTCAGAAATACATCATGTGCAGCAATTGTGCAGAGTTCGTATGACAACAGCATCTTAACACGAAAAACCCGGAGGGATCCTATGAAGTTTCAGTCTGCTCAGGAGGGAGCAGTTAATGGATTCAGGAGAAGTTCTCAGAACAAGATCTTAAAATGTTTATCTTGCTATTAAAGATGCATGTTCTACGGTTTTCTGATGGTTAATATTAAGATGGACCCAAATTGGTATGGAAAAGCTTGATTCTTTTGATGTTTCTCTTCTTTGCTTACCCATCTAAATGCCACAGCAGACCTGAGTAGTGTACCAAGGTTACCTGGATCCTGCACCGAACAAAGCATTCATGAGGGCAACATATATTCTACAACTTTACAACATAGGAGATCACTGCATAGCATTCAAGGTTCTATTCTACAACCATGCTTTTTATTCCATGGGAATCCATTGAAACAATTTCAGGTTTCTAGTTAGTTACCAATGTAAGAAATTTCTGCAAGTTATGTGATTCAATTTTGCTTTAAAAAAGAAGAAAGAAATGCAAGTGAAGACTAGACTGTTGAGTAAAAGCAACTTAACAGTGTCAATTTCAGTGAACGAACAAGCTAAAGCAGCAGAATCATCATAATTCCAACATTCTTGAGGCACAATATGTACAAGAACTACATGGCTGCATATTCTATAGAAACTCCAGATTACAATGAAACGATAAAAGAGAACTCAAGCTAAGAACAAAGAGAATCAACAATTACCTGGATTCCTTCAAGGACTAGAATTCGATGTCGAGATGGGAACCAATTGCAAAAGTCAGAATCTTTCTGGTGAGAATTAGCAAGGAAGTAGCTGGTGGGGAATTTCATCAGAGCAATTGCTTCAATAGCCTCGGTAGACTGTATCTGGGAAAGCTTTTTCATGACCAAAGCGCTCACACGCAAAGTACATTTAGCAGATTTCTCCAGTTCCTCAGGTACTTTGGCATTATCAAGAAGGAAAAGGTAATCAGTTTCAATAGTTCTTTCTTGCAATGACTCCTGAAATTTGTGTATCTCCCTGTGAAAAGACAAGCTTGATGTGAACTGGGTAAAATCAAATTAAGGAAAACCGATGAAGAACCGTGTAAATGCACAAAGAAAGAGAGGTGCCCATATAAAAAAGATGTGGCTTTGAGAGTACCTGATAGGAGTGGTACCAACAACAAGAGCTGAAGCATGAGAATGGCGATAAGGGGAGCTGCGACTGAGCTTGACACAGTGCTTGACGAATGGATTGGAAGTACTGGTGATAGATTTGAGATGAGCTGGTAACGAAAATTTGGCCAACTCTGAACGATTATCAGTATCGTCTTGGTCTTCTTCTTCATGATAGTAGGATAGCTTTGCGATTGAAGAAATGGGTTTTAAAAGAGGTGGAGAAACTGTTGGTAGAGAAGGCGCGTACAGGCTCTGCATTTCTTATGCTTCGATGGCTCTACTCCAGTAGGCAGGAGAGACAGTGATATCAGGTGAGGACGTTAGGCGAACGTCGGATTTGTGTGTATTGGCGTTCCCGTTTGGTACTTTCGTAGCGGGCAGTTTCCCAGGCTTGACAAAACGGTCTGGGCGGCCTGAAATCAATAGGCCCGGAACCGTTTGACAGAATTTAATCCTAGTATTAACTTTTTTTAATCTTAAGATAAAAGTATAAAATGACGTCGTTTTTAATTTTAAGTATAAAAGCATAAAACTGAGGTGGTAAACATCAAAAACACCAATCCTAAAGCTATCCTAAGTAGAGTTGTGACTCCAGACTTTGACCGAGTCTTGACCTATTAACTTAAAGTCAGACAGGGCAACATCAAAAACACCAATCCTAAAGCCAAGGCCTAGATAAAAGGACCAACATAGCTTCTAAAGATGGTGTTCACAAACAAATCCTTTTGGTCCTTGAGAACATAATTAAACACTAGTATTAGCATCCTACATCCTCTGAGATGCAGACAGATTCATTGAAGTTCCATGACTGGGGAAGCTATCTATAGAAACCATTGTGCTGTCATTATATACCCGTTCAGTTGTGGGTGCAAGATACAGCCTCTCGGATGCTGCTACCGTAGTGTTAATTCTTTGAACCATTTGAGGAGTGTACACGGCCTCTGAAGTTGACTGCATAGCAGCATTCCGTTGAGAAGCTGGGTTCATGTTTTCAGTCCTTTGATCAGGCACTCTAGCAATATATATCCTCTTGGAATTGGGTGACGAAATGGCATCAGGTCTCTGAGATGCTGGACTTATCTGATCACTTCTGTGAGATGTAGAAGGTATGTATCTACTCTCCGGAGGTGGGAATATGGAATTACGTCTTTGAAATGTTTGGCTCAGACGGTCATTCAAGTGTGAAGGATTTGCTATAATGTCGTACAATTTCTCCGAAGCTGGATGTACGGCATTGTTGGTCCTGTGAGAGCTTGAAACTTTGCTATCATTCCTCTGTGATGTTGATGGACCTATGTTTTCATTCCCATGAGATGTAGACAAATATAGACACCCAGGCGCCAATGAGAATGCTGATTCATTCCTCTTGGTAGATGACCTGACATTTCCATTCCGTTGAGATGCAGACATATAAATCCCCATTGACGTGGAAGAGATGCTTTCAGTCCTTTGAGAAGATAGGCTTGAAGTATCATTCCACCGAGATGTTCGGGGTATATAAACACTATCAGATGACTGGGACATGGTTAAAGCTGTTTCGTGGCTTGAATTCGATGCAGAAAGTATACTGAAGGACGCGTTGTTATCTGGTAAATCCTGCTCAGCTGTTGGAGGCAACACTAGAGATGCTCCCTGGCTGTGTAGATCCTCATCAGTAATTGAATGTAGGGAAGACACTCCTGAATTCGGTAAATCCTCATGCAGGAACTCTCTTTGCCTAGGGGAATCCCTCTCAGATGCAACTGATACAGCTGGCGACACTCTTTCACTGGGTGAATCTCTCTCGGATGGAGGCGCGCCTAACAAAACTCGTCTGTTTCCTGTTTCCATCCCAAAGTGCGTGAGAGTAGACAATGAGACTCCCAGACTAGGCAAGTCCCTCCATTGTTGAGCCACTGTCTTTATCTGCGTGTAAAATTGCAAACCTGCCTTTCCTGCATTTCAGAAACATACTCCACTGAGAGAGAGAGAGAGAGAGAGAGATGAAATGAAAAAGTTCTTTATACTGCATAAACTCTTCATCAATGCCATATAACTCCAATCTTTGTCCTGCTCACTTGTTTCCCTTTCTATGAACAAGGTTGGGTTTTGCATTAGTGAAGTGAATTGAAAGATGATATACCGCAAAAAATAAGATCGCCAGCAAATGATGCTTTCGGTTCATGCCATGTGGAGAATGGCAAAGGGATCGGAATTGGAATATTGACTCCGACCTGTTAACACAAGGCTCATGTCAAATAATTTTTGAAGAGCTGATGCTTACAGAGCACATACAGGACCCAATATAGACTAAGATAACTTGTGACGGCCCCACTTGGATGGACAGTGTAGGCACATGACAACTCCTTTGATATTGAAATTTCATTTAGCTATTTTCCACTGGAAAATTCACTTAAGATTTAAAAAGAAGTAATAAGCTGAAGCCAAAAAGTATTAATGCTCTCCATTCACGCCATCAATGTATTCCCTACATTGAATGCATCTGAAGAACTAAACCATATTCAGGCTTCAGTTTTTCAGCCTCTAGCTTGCATATTTCTCTTGCACTCTAGCAGATGGTGTCTCAGAATAGTACTACATTGACAGGGTATGCAGGAATTAAAGATGGTAAAAGGGACGTCTTGCACATCTTTCCCAGACTTACCATGCCAGCATCGACATCGTTCTGGAACTTCCTTGCTGCAACCCCAGATGCTGTGAATATGGAAGCTCCATTCCCGTACCTGGATACAAGATTTCAAATGCAAACAATGTAGCAGAACCATGATTTACTACCACATGGAGAGAGTATGCATGAAGGGGGGAAGGAAAAAAAAATATTTAACAAGAAAAATATAGTCCAACTTGTTTACAATACTAAAGCTCATCAGTGCATCTTCCTCAGTCACAGCCAGTACCTATTTTTGTTTATAATGGCTATGGCCTCTTCCAGGCTGTCAGCCTGTTTGCAATCAAAAAGAGTTTGTCAACCTACTACAGACAAATTTACCGTTCACAAAAAGCAATTGAATCACTAATAAAAGGTGCACCTGCATGCACAGTAGTACCGGTCCAAAAATTTCTTCCTGCTCAACACAAACATTGCTGTAAACAATATGGCAAGGTCTTTGGTTCAATTCTTATACTACTGATAAAAATGCATTATCCAAGTTGATTTATGCTAAAAAGCATGTGAAAACCCGAGAAGTGAAATGTAGTTACCTTATAGCAATCCATGTTGATAGTAACATCACACAAGATTGTTGGACCAACAAAGCTTCCCTTTTCATATCCTGGAACCTAAAAAAATATTTAAATCGACCAGACTAAGAAAGTAAACTCATATAGAATAGAATGAAAAGAGTTTCATATATCACTAACCTTTGCAAGTAAAGGTAGGGTTTTAGATGGAAGACTTTACCAGGTTAGATGTGAGAAAGAAGTATATTAATTATTGCTATCAGTCAACAAAAAGAAATGAGAATGGTATATACTGTAATGCCTAATTATGTCAATAATCACTAACTAAGCTCCTAGTGTCATGTTTACATAGCTCATAAAAAAGTTCACTTCATTTTGGATAACAGTTGCTTATGCTTACTTGGAGATATCCGTTGAGTTTTATCTGAAAGTAGAGAACTGAGATGATTGTTGATCTAAGTACCTCTCTTTTCTCATATGCCAAAATTTCAAACCCAACGTGGTAAGACAAATTACAGATTCTCCACACCAACCTATCATCAACAGCCTAATTTTGGGCATCAAAACAAACCATGATTTGTAGAACAAGCTCCAGCAGCTATTTGCCCATGTGTGAGCAGGAGCAGGTTAATCTAATAATTTCAGTTTTATATTATCAGCAATGAAATAGCACAACATCAGAAAGGATAGAAACAAATACACACCAAAATGTTTCTTCCATCAAGATGAAGCCGAGCACCACTATCAACTGCACTCTGTACTAATCTATTTATCCGCTCCTTCACCTGTTCATTTTAGCATACCCATCTAACGAGTATAAGAAAACCTAACGAAAAAGGAACCAAGTATGTAACAGGCATAAGCTAGAAATCAATGGGAAGAAACCAAGCCATCTGGGCAAATACTAGTTAATAAGTAACATCTAATGATATAAGAAAACGTCAAGAAAAAGTTACTATGTCCAAGTCATATGCTAAGAAACCAACAGAAAGAAACGCAAGCTAGCTAGGTGGAGTATATAAGTTTAACCAAGAAATCAAACCTTGCATAATTATGAATAAAAGAAAACTAGCTACCAGCATAAACTTTCACTTCATCAAGTTAATGACATAATATTCTCAACCAAGTATCTTCACCTCTTTGCTAATCACTGGACCAAGGTCTGCACAGGGATCAGTGCCTACGTTAACTTTAAGTGCTTTAGCACGCTCCACAAGGCCATTCTCCCTGGAAATATGAACAAAAACTGATGTCAATGATATAACTCTTGATTGCACTATAGCAGCAATTTCTGGAAGCATGACTTGACAATTACCCAAAACAGAAACAAAGAAGAACAAGAAGAACGAAACATGAAAGAAAAAGCAGAAGAATAAGGAAACGTGCTACATTAATCAAAGATAAGTTAGGATGGGGACTACAAGGGACGTTCCTCTATCTTCCTAAAATAAGATGCGATTTCTGTTGGCCTACAATAGCAAAATGAACCAATGATACTAACCTAAAATGCCTAATGCTCTACTTGAGATGCACTGAAATTCAGCCATGCATCATTTCCCACCACCTCTTTTTGCTATGCTTTCTGTTTTCTAAACTTAGAGTAAGGTCTTCACATTCTAGAAACAAAAAGACAACATATCTTGACTGCTTACATGGGTAGCAAGAACACAATGTACAAAATCTTTTAATACCAAATACGGTTTCTATCTACGCAACAACAAATGTAGAGTGATATACTAGGTAACCAAAAAAGAATTTCCAAGTTTATAAGTATCAGAAAATAAAAATTGCCAAGGAATAGCAATTTTAAAGGACACAAGGACTAAAACAAAGCAAATGTAACTACCGCTTAAGAAGCCTAAAATCTTTGGTGCAGAGTTAAGAAACATCAAAGTTGCAGTAAGTAGGCTCTCATAGTGAACTTGATAGAATGAGGATTGGATAACAAGATAAAGAAAAGCTGAAGGCAAATAGATCACAGTGACAATACCATGGCATTGAACCTCCGACAAAAACAACCGTGCTCAATGCCATGCACCTCTGTCCTGCAGCACCAAAGCCAGCAGCAACCACGGCATTCAAAGTATCATCCATGCTTGCATCAGGCAAGATAACTGCATGATTTTTCCCTCCTATCATAGACTAAAGATTCCACAGAATAATCAGCAGCTCAAATCAGTATACAGCCATACTTAAAATTAAGACAACAAGAACATTTGAAACACGTGCACAAAATCATGTGTGAGCACGTGACTGTTTGAGATAGATGGAGATAGAGATAGATCAACAAATACAAGAACTTCACCTGAACACGTTTCCCTCTAGCAGCTGCCCTAGCATATATGTGCATGCCAGCCTAGAAATCAAGTGAACAAGACATGGGGAAAGCATTTGTCATTCAACACCATACTAATGACCTTTATTTTCCGAAACTCGTAACAATTGACAATTGAGTTAAGACTAGAAAATGGAGAATACTGTGAAGAGATTTCCAGCTACTAATTCCACCTTAGAAATGTTCAATCCAAGAACAAATCAAATCCTCCGTAATTCACTTAGATTCAAAGAAATCCTTAGTTGATCTAATTTAGTTCTACAACACCTCAGGTATCAAAGATTTTCATTAACACCTTCATACATAAATCTGCTTAAACTTTTCAATTTTTTATATCAGATTGAGAATCTTTCCTCATATATGAGTATATGACTATTATAAGGGCGTTAAGTTGACAATTATACAATTAATGGACTTGATTGGAAGCTTAAAAACCCACACAAAGTTTCACATCTAAATAAAAAATGGAGGAGATATCTTTTTAGTCCTTGCAAACCAGTAGAAGAGTATATGTGACTAATCCTTTAACTTTATTAATTAGACTCCACAGTATCAATTCTTAATTCCAATAAATCTGTTAAGCATACTGCAGAGTACATCATTAGTGTAACACTGCAGTAAAACTCCCTTTACATCATTAGTGATATTGACATACTTTTAACAGCATCATTCACTATAAGCAAGCCTTCTGAACTTAGAGCTACTAATGTTGCAGTGAAAATTGCTATAGCCTAAAAAAATGATAGGATGACAATCATTGCATACAATAAGATCAATTACTGCATCAAGTACCAAAATCAGCTTACCACATCTGAACCAATGGATGATAGAGCTTTTATGTCTTCATCATCACACACGTAATTAACAATATCCTGCACCAAATGCAAAATATGCAAGTTGAGAAGTCACAGTAAACAAATTAGTATTCTCAAAAATTCTTTTCTGAATCTATACCAATCAAGACAGAGCTCCCAATTCATGTTCCCAACCCTTGCCCCCAATGGGTATACACTTACCCCCATCAACAGGGCTTTCTAAGAATATTGTAATGTTTAACATCATCTTACAAGGAGCAGAGCCAAGGATAGTCAGCGAAATGAACCAAGAATAGTATTCCAGGAAAGGCTATTCAAAATCAATAGAAAGGGTATAAAAGAAAGGGCACACATGATCAATCACATCCAATATCTTCAGCCAATTTTTTCTGGTCATAATGTTGAGGAATTTCAAAGAATTTGAAAAGCAAGCCTCACACTGTTTCCATGAATAACATTTAGGACACCATCAGGCAAACCAGCCTCCTTAGCCAATTCTGCAAGTATTGCAGAAGCACCTGAAAAAATAAGCTAAAGCATGCTATCAGTGTCATTTTTAATCACATAGATTACATGTTTATATATGTTAATGCATTGTTTGCGAAGGACATCAAAGACACAAGAATCTATGAATAGCACAAAACCCCAGAGCCGGGAGACACCTTTAAATACTATTAATGTCAGCAGATCACAAGACGATTCATGAGTGATGGACGATTACTTATTTCATAATCAGTAGAAACATTAAAATCAAATTTGCAGCAGTACAAAGATTATTCATTCAATTGGGAAATGTTGTAATTATTACAAACTCAAAAAAAAAATTGCAGACATGATACTGATTACGGTACTGCATTGAATAATTGTTATCTATACCAATCATGCAAGCCTACTATGAACTAAACTGCAGTTTATGGTACAGACAAGATATGACTTTGTTTCCTCCAGTAAAGGTAGTAACTCAAAGAATTTTTGCGTGTTGAACAATTGTGAACAGAAATAAATTAACCCACCTGGATTTTTTTCGCATGGCTTAAGAACAAATGTATTGCCACATGTTATTGCAATTGGGAACATCTGCAAATCAAATAATCAACTTTTTTAGAGTAGAGAAAAATCCTTTTCTTATCTCATTTTGGTTTGACAGTGCTAAGTTATTCTTCTAAACGAAAGCTGCATCTTTCGATAGCAAGAGCAAGAACACCTAAACAAATGAAACTGACCAAAAATTCACCACAGGACCATAGACTAATCCAGTCAGTTAAGTCTAAGCATGAACTTTGATAATGGAGCAAATCAAGGTTCGGAAAGCCAACATCTTTGCCTAGAGAAACTCTAAGATACAAGAGCATTTAGGACTGTTGGATAATTATCGTAGATAAGTTTAGGAAATTATCTTCTAGGAGATAAGTTTATCTTCTAGTAGATAAGATAAGATATACTATAGATAGGATAAGTTAGTATATAC
>JAJMLV010000228.1:69571503-69583247 GCA_027123465.1 Erythroxylum coca | reverse complement strand
TGTTTTGATGAAATGAAATGAAGAAGCTTTTGGATTTTATATCATAGTGATCTTTATATTATGGTTATATGTTTTTGATGCCATGAGAGTGTTGTAGTGTCTGACTGCTCGTAGCCCTCCCTTATTGTAGGATATGTATCGGGATGTCCCACAGGCGTCCCGGTGCGTACCCTACGGTAAGGGGGTGCTATAAAAAACACCGAGAGACAGAGATGACAAAGGATGGAGGATAGATGAACCAAGGGATCGGTGGTAATGACGACAAGAAAGAGGAGCAACGACATAATTATTGAGCCCTCATCCCCTACTTCTTGCATAACTCAGATATTCCTGAGCTAAATATATGTGGAGTCACTCTCAAAGGTGAGTCCAATTATTGTGAATAGGCTACGACCATGAAAAATGCTTTTCGAGCAAAACAGAACTTCGTTTTCTTGATGGCATGATAAAACCGCCTACTGCTAATATTGAAGATTTGGAGGATTGGCTTAATGTGAACTCGATGTTAGTAGGATGGGTTATGACTTTGACTGGTGTTGGCTTGCTTTTTATCATAATTTATATGGATAGTGTATATGATTTGTTAGATGATTTGAAAATTCAGTTTGATGTTGGAGATGCTATGCGTGTGCATGAATTAAGAGAAGCTATAGGGAATTGCAAGCAAGTAAGGCAAAATGTGACTCATTATTTTGGTCATATGAAAGCCTTGTGGGATGAATATGATGACATTCATAATATACCCCAATGCACTTGTGATCGATGTTTGTGGAACTTGGGCAAACAATATTTGAAGAAAGTAGAAATTGAGAAAAAAAAACATTAGTTTTTTGTTAGGTTTGGATGGAACAATGTTTGGCAATCTTAGAACCAGTATCTTGAGTATGGAGCCACTTCCTTAATTTAGTAAGGCTTATCAAATGGTGATAAAGGAGGAACGACATAAGAACTTGAGTCAGATGTAGTGTTTGCCAGTGCTCTATATTCTGCCTCAGTTGATGATCTACTCACTATAGATTGCTTCTTTGCCTTCCAACTTACCAATGAATGGCCCAAGAATATGCAGTATCCTATTAGTGATCACCTAGTTTCTGGACACTTTGCGTAATCTTAGTCACTGAAAACCTGAGTGTAAGGGATGATTCAGTTGGAAAGAACAAACCTTGACCTAGGTTCCTTTGATATATCTCAATACCCTTACTATAGCTTGAGAATGAATCTTTGCAGGGCAATCCATGAAATGTGAGAGCTACTGCATTGCATAAAAAATATCAGGTCTTGTGAGTATTGTAGCTTTCCAACAAGTCTTCTATAAGAGCTTGCTTCTTGACCATTCAATAAGTCAACTTCTGATTTCTGCAATTTAGTGTTGATCTTAATTGGAGATGACAATGGAGTACATCCTAATTCGCTACATTCTTCTAATAATTCCAATGCATACTTTCTTTGACACAAAAATAGACCCTTGCTCCTTTTGACAATTTCAATGCCTAAGAAATACTTCATATTCCCAAGGTCTTTAATGGTGAACAATTCATGAAGATACTTCTTAATAGCAGTAATAATTTGCATGTTTAAACCTGTTGCTAGTATGTCATCAACATATAGCTATAATTATGAAATCCTCTTTAGTTCTGAGAGTAAATAAAGAATAATCTATTTTTGATTGGACAAAACCAAAGGACATAAGTGTAGCTGTCAATCTTTCAAATCATTGCCTGGAGGCTTGTTTGAAGCCATTCAATCTCTTATTGAGTTTGCAGGCCATGTTCTGTGATGCCTAAAAGCTTGGTGGAGGAATCATATATACTTCTTTTTCTAACTTTCTATGTAAGAAAGCATTGTTTACATCTAACTGATATAAATCCCATCACTTTGCAACCACCAGAGCAAAAATATATTTAATTGTGGTGAGTTTTGCTAGCGGGAAAAATGTGTCAAAGTAGTCAATTCCCTCCTATTGTGTGTATCCCTTAGCTACAAGTCTTGCCTTGTACCTCTCTATTGTCCCATCTGACCTATACTTCACTTTATAAATACATTTGTTACCTATGGTGACTTCCCTTACGGTAATGGCAAGTCCCAAGTTTGATTATCTTCAAAAGCTTTGATTTCTTTGGTTATTGCTTCACACCACGTTGGATCGTGAATGGCTTGGTTACAAGTATTAGGTTCTATGATGCTAGATATGGATAAAATTAAAGATTTGTATGGTTGTGACAACTTATCATATGAAATTGTGTATTGAAGTGGAAATGGAGAACCATTAATCATATCGACCCCAATCATGAAAAATGACATGGAATTATCTGGGTCTTTTAGCCTAGGATATTTGGTGTAATTGTTTTCTAACCATGAGGGTGGTTTGAAAAGAGGGATTGTGAGAGCTTAAATAAATGAGCAGTTCACACTCTTTTTATATCCTAGATTATCTTATTCATATAAGGTAAGTTACCATTATAATCGCTAATAATCCTCTCAATCAAATCACAATCATAATCTCCAAAGATTCTATTAATCAAACCTTAATCTTCAACGTATGTCCCAGTTGTTTCTCTTAACGTGAAGATGTGAAGTAGTAACAAAGAAGATTTAATATAACAATTTGGGTTGAATGGCACTGTTAAGCTAAGGTAAAGCATAAATTAGTTATTAAAGAAAAGTTTATACACAAATGTATGCAATATTACGGAACAAAATTTGAGATCAAAAGACGAAATGAAATCATGTGGGAAATGTCAAGATGGTCACAGTCCCAAGCTTTTGGATTATGGACTTGGTCCATCAGGGGACAGTCTTGTGACGTCTATGATAATGGGAATATACGTTCATAGTCGCCCAAAATATTTTGTTTATCTCTTCTTCTCTTTTTCTTCCTGTTATGTGTCTTCGAGGAAAAAGTAGAAGTAAACAGTGCAATAGACCGAATTGCTTAACTGGACTTCGACTTTTAAGCTTCCAAATTTAGTATCAGTATTACCAAGCTTATCTTCAAGAAACCCTAAAGCTCACCCATTAGCCAAATTTCCAACATTTGAAATTATAAGAGAGAGTGAGATCTTCACCTGCGGCATCATCCAGTAACATGGATTGTCTTATATATAATTTAGTTGTCTTCTAGTTTTATGTGTAATAGAATAAAGGATTCATTCATTCTCTATATCGTCAAGTAATGAAGTGCCAGCTATTTATATATATACACTTCCAGCTCTTGATATTAAGTGACCAAGTATAAGAAATGTGAACAACATGACAACTAAATACAGTAATGACAAGCCTCTGGAATACTATGGAGCCAAATATTGTTGACTTGTGTTAACGTGTAAACTCCGCCAATCAATGGTATTGGTACGTCCATTTCGAAAACACAAAAATATTCTCTTACCGAAGAAGAAAACAGTCCAAGAGACGGAATCGCTTAACTGGACTTTGAGTATACAACTAAAATGGGCTTTGCATGCATCAAAGCCCAAAAATCAACCTTATTTTCATAAACCCTAGTCCAAGCCTTTCTCAACATTTGAAATTGAAACACTATAGGGAGAAAGCGAGACCTTCACCTCATCCAGCGACAAGGAAGGTTTTCCTGGCTAAAGAAGATGTCAAAAGCACCATCTTCAACTTCCCAGGGCTCCCGAAAAGGTTACTCTCTATCATCTCTGTTTGTCTCTTCTTTTAACCTCTTTTTTTTTTCCCCCTCTTCTGCGTCTTCGAGGGAAATTTGAAAACCCTAAAGAGAAACCGTCTCATATATAGTGATTAACAAATTTAGTTGTTGGTAGTTGATTAAATTGGTTATCATTCCGGGCATATCTATGCATGCCCTCTGTGCAGAAGCTTCGAGAGAGAAAGAGAGAGCATGTAAATAAGACTGACTTTTATTATTTTGTATGTACAGTGTACAAAGTCAGATTTCATCATAGATAAAGACTTAAACTAAAGCTACTGTACTGTACAAGACTAAACTAAAACTACTTTACTGCCTAAGTAGAAAACTAGAAACGACAACACTTTATTTAAACAAAACAGAAACTATCTTAACACCCTCCTCTTTGGTAACTGAACCAATAGTTTCTTTTGCGTGTATCTTTGGTGCTGTCAGATAATTATGAAAAGGACAAAAGTGTTATGCTACATTACCACATGGACAGGGCACACGGAACCCGCGATGGGAAGAGACCAGCTGAGCGTTGGCAATATGCTAAATTATCAGGCTATAACCCACCCCCCAAACTTGAGGAGTTGGTGATGAGCCCAGTTCACATTGAAAACCCATGGTATGAACGTGTGTAGACTTCATTGGTAATGTTCAAATGTTATACTGTTTGGAGTTAACTGTATTGTTTTAAGTCTTCTTTCAACTTGTTCTGTTCACCCGCTGGTTGGAGTTAACTGTACTGTTTGGATTGTCATGAAAAGATAATTTGTCCCTTGAACTTGTGTTAGCATACTTCTGGACATCTGACACTTATACTGTCAAGCTTCCTCTCCCAACTTAAGTTGTCATCCTCGATGCTATTTTCTACATGACCAAAGAGAATGTTACTTTTCATCATATAAAAGCAAGACGCCTGTGTGCCTTATTGGGTGTTTTCTCTGTTCTTCTGATTTTTTCTTGGGGAAGGGGATTTAGCATTAGATTGATTATAGTACATGTGAAAACGTTTTTCACAAGTTTTTCTTTTATAATATGTGCAAGGACCTCAGTTACAAGTCAACTAAAAAAATCAGTCAACCAAATTTGTGGTGATACAGATAATTACTCTTATTATCGCAAGTATGTTTTATCTTAAATTAATAAGTTTGACTTCATTAAATTTATCTGATTTTTGACCTAAGTTGTTTTTTTGGAGTGTTAGAAAATCATCTCTCTCTCTCTCTCTCTCTGGCCTCCAGTTACCTTTACTCTTCTTTTTCTCTTACTCAAATCTTTTGTTTGGCATTCCATTTTTGGCTAATGGTAATAGGCGGGATCTTTCCTATTTGTCAACCAATTTTGATTTCCTTCTACTTTGAGAAAGGAGACCATGGTTGCTTCTAGTTTGCCAACATCTTCCTCCAATCCTTTAGGTAGGTTTGGTCTTCCTCAGGTGCAAGGTCTGCTGAACTCTACTTTAGGAACTCAATTCTTATCATTTGGTAACCTTTCCTTCTCTACCTTAGTCTCTTTTGCCGTCTCCTTCCTCTCAACTTGGCCTTCCTCCTCCTAAAGCTCACTTCAAGATGATTTCCTCTTCTCTCCTCGTAACTAGTTTGCTAACTAATATGCTAGTAGAACCAGTTGTGGTTAACCCTTTTTTTAATACTTAGGTTGGAAACTCTTCTTTAGTTGTTGTCGGCAAATTGACTCGGCGTCAAGTTATTGGAGATTCATTTACTTTTCCCAAATTAAGATACATCCTTCCCTCATCTGGTACTAGTTTAATTTCCTCCAGTGGAAGTACTTTTAAGCTGGAGCTACAAAATGACCAATCTCTTTAGTGAGCTCCTTTGTGGATAAAAGGCCTGTTTTCTCTCAAGTTCATTTGTGGGAGACCTCAACGTGAAAAAAGATGGGGCTTGAGAGTACATTGATAAACGAGGAAGATGTTTTTATTTTGAAATTCAATCGTGAAGTAGTGTAGCCAAAATCCTAAATCTTTGAAGTTGGTTCTTGAATGTCAATGGTAAGCATTTAATGCTCTATAAATGGAGGCCTGACATGGGAATGGTTAGAAATAGGATGAAAAATGTCCTAACATGGATCAATTTTCACAATGTCTTTCTTGAGTATTGGTTAAAAGAGGGGTTTAACTATTTAGCAAGTTACTTTCGTAGACCAGTCTACTTAGAACATATTGTGCTTTAAGGAGAATTGAGTATGCTTGAATTTGTGTAGGGATTAGAATGGACAAGAAGATGTGTGGGAATCTGAAAATTATGAAGCTTGATGGAGAAAGGAAGTAATTGATAGATGTTGAGTCTACATTAAGCTATCAATGGAGGCCGTTGAACTATAACTGGCCAAAGCTTGAAATGTATAAAGAAAAAGTTTGAAACAGGAGGCTGCAATGAACTTATGGGACGTTCTGCTTCTGGGAAACCGAAAGATGTGCGGGAGAGCCCAATGAACAAGCCATAGTAAAGGAGCAAGTGGTGTTGGGATTTAATGAGCCAGAGGAAACAAGAACGGCCGAGCAACTGAATTGAGTCATACGAAGGAACTCAATCCCTGTAGGAATGCCCCTTTCTCAGTTGAGATCTCACCTTAAGGAAAAACAACCGAGGAATGTCAATAACTCACCTGTGGCTGTTAACATTCAATTAGTTTAGCACTCTGTAGTCTCAACCAAGAAAGGAACAAACAGAAGGCTTTGAGCAACCCCTTAACCCCTTTATGTTCATAATTACCTGGAATATCAGAGTAATAGATGGAGATTTGAGTTCAAATAAGGAATCAGTTTGTTTTTTAATTTTTGGATGGATGAATGACTAAGGCGACTATGTGTTTGAAGGGGTTGGCAACAGCTGAGCAGGCGCTAAACAAATGTCAAAATAGTAGAGACCTTCAGATTCATGCTCTCCTCTGAAAGGAGAAAGGAGACGAGAGTTCATTGGTGTAAACAAATTGTGATTGGCGGCGAGAATAACAATTTGATTGTCTAGTCGTCTCGTCTGGCTTATTTTCGTAGCTGTTTCATAAAAGTATTAATTTTTAATTATTATATAAAATGTAAATAATATATTTTATTGAAATGAAAACATATTCTATTACACTATCATATGTAAGTACTAATTATAATTGATAATAAAATTTAAATTAAATAAATAATAAAAATATAACTTTTATATAAAGTAAATAACAAAATGTTATATGATTACTAAATTAATTCATAATAAATGTTGAACTTTTAATATTGTAAGTTAAAGTTATTATTGTCTTAAGTTATAAGTTTTAAATTGATTTTCAATTTTTTCTGAATTAAGTCTTCGTTCATAATTTAATTTTAAAATAAGTTTCATTAGATCTATTAAAAAATTTAATAAAACAATTTAAAAAGTTGAGTCAATTCATCGGATTCTTGTTTGTTATTAAATAATGCTAGACAAAGAGGGAGGGAAGGCAAAGAGAAAGCTCAAGGAAGCTTCACTGTTAACAAAAAAATGTTTTATTAAGACTACTTCAAGTCAATCGATTATCTTCAATAATGCATATAAGTTTTCGAAACGCCATTTCCATTATTAGAGAGCGTCCACCCTCTTGATTCAACAGTAATGGCTTCTTCTTCGTCTTCTTCTTCTTTCACTACTACTATGAATACTTCTTCTTTGACCTCCCAACCATGTAAGTACGACGTCTTCTTGAACTTCAGGGGTGAAGACACTCGTCGCAATTTCATCAGCCATCTCTATGCTGCTTTGTGCCAAAAGGATCTTCAAACCTTCTTTGACGATGATGAACTCAAAAGAGGAGAAGAAATTGCTCGGTCACTTCCCCAAGCAATTCAAGATTCCACTGTCGCTGTCCTCGTTTTCTCAAAAAACTATGCATCTTCCAGTTGGTGTCTTGATGAACTTGCAGAGATCATCCAATGTCATGGATCCCACGGACAGATTGTCATACCTGTGTTTTACGAGGTAGATCCATCCCATTTAAGGAAACAGTCCGATGATGTTGCAGCAGCTTTCGTAAAACATGAGCAAAATCCCAAGAACGCGCACAAGACGGGAGGTTGGAGGGATGCGTTGACCAAAGCTGCCAGTCTAAGTGAGTTTCATTCTAAGGAGTTCAGGTATGCTGTAGTTTATATGGTCAATTCAAGTAAAGGGTTATTTGCTTTTCCTTCATTTATATTTGTTTCGTAATTGGTAGGAATGATCATATGCTTATTAACAAAATAGTTGAAGATATTATGGAAAAACTGAATCAATCCATGACATGGGACGGCTATGAGAATCTGGTTGGAATGGACTCGCGCATTGAGCAAATTAAGAAGGAATTTACCATTATGCCATTGGAGGTTTGTGTTTTAGGAATTTGGGGCATGGGCGGCGGTGGTAAAACTACTATAGCTGAAGTCATATATAATATGATGTCTTACCAATTCCAAAGTTGTTGCTTTGTACGTAACGTGAGGCAACATGCAGAAGCAGGTGGCTTGATGAAATTACTGGAAGAACTTGTTTCAAAAGCGTTGGGTGAGGAAAATCCAGCAAAATATATGTTTAGTGCTGGACCTACACCATTTTTAAAAGCAAGACTTGGTCGTAAGAAGATGTTAATTGTTCTTGATGATGTGGATGATCCAGAACAGATAGAGTTTTTGATTGGAAATCCATGTTGGTTCGGCTCGAAAAGTATGATTCTCATCACTAGTCGAGATAAGCAAGTATTTGAAAGAAGGGCTAATACTATACATAAAGTTGAACTGTTAAATGATGATGAAGCCCTTCAACTTTTCACGAAGAGTGCCTTCAAACAAAAATATGCAGTGAGTCTGATACTCGAGCGATAATAGGTGGGTAATATGTTTATGGTTATTGTGTGTATGGGCAAATTGCCTGATGTATGCTTGCTTGCATTATGTGACATTACTTGTGTTGAATTATATGAGAATATTGAACTTGCATTATGATTAAAATTATGCATGGATTGATAGGCCTTATGGCAATGGATAAGAATGAGAATTTAGAACACTGTGAGAAATGCTTTGAGCATGAATCGAATGGATTAAGTAATTTGTTTGGGTAAGAGAGTTACGAACGGGTTATGTGTAGTCGTGAACAGAACATACTATCGCAATCCCACAAAATGATCTTGCGTAGCCGTAAATTTATGGGAGTCCATGAGGGAGCTCCATGCCACTAACGGACTGGCGGGAGAGGCCTTTTTAATCAAGTGCACTTGACTTAACTTAGGGGACCACCATAAATCCACATAACAAGTAATTAATGACTTGAAAACTAATTGCCCAAATGACACATTTTTAAAACTTGTTTGCCATGCACATGACATATTTCACATGCATTCCCATCAATATTCCTATACCAAGCATAAAGCCATTTTCCAAATCATTTAAAAGTGACAAAACAACTATTATAAAGCCATTTGAAAGCATTTTCATATAAGCTCATAAGTCATTCACATAAATTCATATACAAAAATCACATGACACATTCTCAAGGCATTTTTAAAGGACAATAAATGCACATTGTCAAGGTAGTTGGAAAATCATTGACTTCCATTTATTTGGAGAAACTTTAAAAGCTTATTAACTCAACTATAAAATGTCACCCACCTTAGTTTCCTTGCTTGAAACTTGCTCAAGGATGTCTGTCCTCTTGCTCCTCTTGCCTCTCTTGATTTTCTTCAACATTAACAACAAAATCCCAAATCAATTACAATTCAAATTGGACAACCTAAAGAACCATATGCATGAAATTGACCCTAAAAAACTTATACCCATGCATTTCCTAAGTTCTTTGAACCAAAACCTTTCCAAAAATCAAAATATTAAAACATAAACTTTCCTTGAATCTTCACCAAACAATGAATTTCTTGGCTCTAATGGAAGCTCTAACCTTCCTTTTCCTTTTTCTCTTCTTGAACAACCATAAATTCCTTCTGAAAGCCAAGAAAAGTTGAAACCTAGCTTTTCTTCTTTCTCCCCTTTCTTCTCCATCGAACTCTCTCATTTCTCTCTTATTTTTGTGCTTTCTCTCTTCTTTTCTTCCTCACTAACGTTTTTGGCTTCTAAAATGCAGCCAATAAATTCCTCTTCCCATTTTGCCCCTCCTTTAAAGCTTTAAAGCCTTCCCACTTAAGTGATCTCCCCAAAATACCCCTTATGCAACTTATCATTTTAACTCTTTAATTCCCTTAACTTATGTCACCTAATCTCATTCACATTAACATGTTAATTAGCTCCAACAAACATTAATCTAGCAAAACCCTAAAATAATCTAATCATGCTTATTTATCAAGAAAAATTTGGGAGCCAACATTTTTTGTCAATGTTCCTTCATTCTTAATCAATTGTACATCATTGGAAACTCCATATTGCATAATTAAAACCATGCCAATTAGTTGAGTGGAATAGTATGATGACATCACTAGTAGTCCAAATAACCAACCCTAACCTTCCTTACCACTCTTTTTAGAAGCCCTTGCTTCAAAATCACCCACTATTGCCCATAACATGACAATTTGTTCAAAAAAACATATATATAAGCCATTCAGAAAACTTAATCTTAAAGATAAAAATTGCTTTATGCTATATTTGAGGAGTATGATGTTATTCTGCGAAATAGAATATAAGAACTTGTCCCATCTAATCATATATAAAATCTTATTAAAAATAAATGAATTGCAATAGGTATTTCTTTATTATTTTACTCAAGGATTTTTCAAAATTAAACATTTACTTAAATGGTTCTATTAAAATGTATAAAGCATGACTAGTTATAAAGTGAATATCGACATCCTAATATTGATTATCATGATGCATTCAGTCTGATTGTCAAACCTATCACTATTCACTTGATTATTAATTTTGTTGTGAATCGTGAGTGGTCTCTTTGTCAACTTGATATCAATGCCTTTTTGTAAGGTAATCTCTCTAAAGAAGTTTACATGGCATAACTACTAGGTTTTCTTAATAATGATACTCCCGAATATGTCTATAAGTTTCATAAGGCAATATATGGTCTCAAATAAGCACCAAAGGCTTGGTTTCATGAAATACAACAATTTCATATAGCCTCTGTGTTTAGCAACTCTCATACAGACATATCATTATTTTTCCTTATCAATAATGGTAATATAATCAATCTCCTTATGTATGTTCATATCATAATTATTATTACATATAATGCCACTATAATTCAATAGTTATATGTCCTTTTTACATATCAAAGATCTTAGTGAGTTGACTACTTTCTTGGTGATGAAGTTATTACCACTTTAATAGTTTACTTCTCTTTCAAAAAAATTATATCATTAATATTCGCAATCATACAAATATGAATAGAGCCAAAATTGTCAACACTTCATTTTCCACTAAGATTAACACTTATAACTCATTTTAGATCCATATTGACAAATCCCTTTAAATATAGAACAATTGTTGATAGTCTAAATTACTTGTGCATCACTTGCCTTGATATTGCATATGATGTTAATAAGTTTTTTCAATTTATATATCGACCTAATATTGATTATTAGAATGATGTCAAATGCTTACTTTGTTATTATAATGATGTCAAATGCTTATTTTGTTATCTTTTTGGTATAACTAATCATAGTATTGCCTTGTGCCATCATATATTTATCTTTTTATGCCTTTTTAAATGCTAAATTGGTTAGTAATAAGAATGACTACAACTCAATCAATATAAACATTGATTATCTTGGTGGTTGTAATATAATATCTTATTCCTCTAAGAAATAACATGCAGTTTCATGCTCTTCGACTAAAGCAGAGTATCATTTCGTCGTTACTGTATTAGCTAAGTTAAGTTAGATTCATTTACTTTTAAACAAGCTTATGTTATGACAATGTTAGAACAAATCAAGTCTATTATAATCATTTATTCCATTCACATATAAAATGTGTTACATGATGAAAGATTTGGATACAGTCAAAGGAGCATAAAGAATTTTCAAGATAGCGAGAGCTAGGGCACGTGAGACGGAGGATTTCAAACAAGTCTGCTGTATACGTGATGAAGTAGGACAGGTACTCACAGATGCCCAAGCCATCAAG
>JAJMLV010000228.1:69032027-69048664 GCA_027123465.1 Erythroxylum coca | reverse complement strand
CGTAATCATAAATGTTGGGAACTTAAGATAGAATCGAATTGGTCTAGTTTTGATGGCATTTCATGTAGAGTTTTAATCCCAAGATTCGATCATATCAAATCATCAAGAATTGAATAAAAGTGGAAGCATACATGAATCCATTGTGAAATCTGCAATGAAGTCTTACGATTTGTTTTTCAAATTAGAATGTAACCTTTTTTTAGATTTTTTCTCTAACTCTCTATTTTCTCTCAGATAATGAGATGTCAAAAGGAATTGTACGTACGTTTAATTTGGGGACTATAATCACTTTTATTAGAGTATAATCGTAATTTAATTTCTAGTTTGACCTATCATAAAACTAAAAATTATATCCATATATAAAGTTCATACTTAAAATAGATGCCTAGAGCTCAAAATACGATAACCATATTAGACCTCCTTAATTAATTGGGTTAACTTTATACAATAGCCTTTATACACAATTGTACACAAGCCTACATGTTTGATTAAAAATCTTTACAATCTCTTACTTGAGCTATATTTGTTACCTTAAAATTGTGTATTAACCTTATGAGTATTCAGAATTTTGCTATCATTACTATACGTATCCCCAAACAATCCGGTCCATCAATCATAATAACATAGGATCAAAGCAAATTTTGCTACATTTAATGTAACTAGACCCATCAATGGTCATATTTTCTAATATAACCAAAAGACATGGTTCAAGCATAGATATGTAGCATGGAAATTATAAGCAATATGATCTTAGCATGCTTATTTTAATTGGTCCAACTTTATGCTTTAGTGAGATCAATCTTAAATAAGTTTAGAGACAAAATAAACCAAATATCTTAAAGCTGAAAATAACCTCGAACAAATTAACCAAAAACTGTATCCAAAATGACAGTGAAAAATGTCTAATATGAAAAGTATCTATAATACAAACTCTTACTGAAACTATATATCCTGAAAAGATGCAACAACCATATGAACAGTGTGTTCATGAAAGACCTTGGGCAGCACTCTTTTAGTAAGTGGATATGCAATCATTTTGATCTAATGTGTTATATAGACAACTGTTCACTCTGAACTCTCTCTTTAATAATTAGGAACTTGATGTCGATGTGCTTCAACTTTGTCGAGCTCCTATTGTTATCGGATTATAGCACTGTTGAGTTTTTGTCATAAAATAACTAAAGTGGTCTTTCAATAGAGTCCACAATGCACAGCCCTATGACAAAGTTTCACAGCGATACAACATAATTGACTTCCACTATACCAATGTCAACTTCATGTTCTTGAAGAAATACAACATAATTATCTGGAATTGGACTTCTCCTCTCTCTAGTGGATCTCATTAATGGCATAGGTTCTTGAGATTGTAGAGTTTGTTCTTCTGAAAAATGTTGTTGAACTTTGAGGGGAGTTTCCATGACATTGTGATGATCTGGAATTGTTTCTTGAACAATGTCAGGAATGGAAACCTAACCCTGATCATTGTCAATAACAATTAGAGGAATTTCAACGTGTTCCTCTTCAAATGCAAAGTCCTTAATCCTTTTTCCGCTGCAAACACAACATCCTCAAAAAACCAGGTATTTCTCGTCTCAAAAATTGCTTTAGTAGTGGGATCATAAAATTTATAACTCCTGGATCTTTCAGAATATCCAATAAAGTAACACATGATAGTCCTTAAGTCTAATTTCTTTTCATTTGGCCTATAAGGCCTTGCTTCAGTTGGACATCCCAAAATGTGTAAGTGTTTTAAACTAGGCTTCTTTCTCGTCCAAAGCTTATAAAGGGTTTTATTAGTTGCTTTAATTGGAACTCTGTTAAATATATATGTTGCGATCTTTAGTGCTTCTCTCCAAAGTGATTCTGGCAAGGTAGAATGACTAATCATACTCCTCACCATATCCTTAAGCGTTCTACTTCGTCTTTCAACAATAACATTTGTGTTAGGCAAACTTGGCATAATGTACTGTGGAACTATACCACATTCCTCTAAGAATTCAGCAAATAATCCTGGATATTGTTCACCTGATCCGTCATATCTACTGTAGTACTTACCACCACAGTCAGATCTGATGCTTTTAATCCTTTTGTTGAGTTGGTTCTCAACTTCAGCCTTAAATTTTTTGAACATGTCCAAAGATTGTGATTTGTCATGGATGAGATAAAGGTAGCCATATCACTAGAAGTCATCTATAAACATTATAAAATACAGTTGACCATTCTAAGATGCCGTAGGGAATGACCCAGAAATATCCATATGGATAAGTTCTAAGACATCTAAAGCCCTATTGGCACCAATCTCCAGACATTTATTTGTTTTCCTTTAATGCAACTAACACAAGTATCAAAATCTGTAAAATCTAGGGGATTAAGAATTTTTTTTGGACACAAGTCTCTCAATTCTCCTTTCAAAGATGTGACCTAATCTCTTATGTCACAATGAGGCAGAATTCTCACCGATTAATTTGCGCTTTAAACTTTGTGTACCCATATGCAAGAGGCTTCATTAAATGCAGCATTAATGTCAAGCATATATAGATTATCATAATCTGATAAAGAACTGACACCATCCAAATTTGAATTTTGAAAGAGACTAAATATTTCATTTTCAAATGAACAACAATGATTAGATTTGTCCAAAGCATAAATAGAAATTAAATTTTGCCTAAAAGACGCTACAACAAAAATCTCAACTAAATGTAAATAAAATCTAGTTCTTAACAATAATCTAAAAGTCTCTGTTGTATTGACTTGGGCTTATCGCCACCTATATAGATATATCTTTCACCATCACTTGGTTTTTAGAAAATCAGGCAACATTGCATAGACACATTGATGTGAGTTGTTGCACCAGAATCTAATCACCATATGTGTCTAGGTACTCAAGTCAAATTAACCTCAGAACAAACCAAAATAAGAAGCATACTTTCTTTGCACGCCAAGCATGATAATTGGTACATTGCTTCTTTACATGACCTTCAACTCTACAAAAGTAACAGTCATTTGGATTTTCTTCCTTTTGCTGTTTCTTTTGTGTTACCGGAACAACAACTTCCTTAGTTTCCTTTCTTTTGTTCGTTTGTCCTTATATGTTGTGGCTAAGTAAGCACTTTCTGTCTTATCATGCTCAACATTTCCTCTTATTGGACACAAAGAGATCATATCTCCTTTTGACAGTCATAGCTCACCTTGAATTGGCTATACTATGCTACAAGAGATATCAAAACTACATACACTAGTAAGTCATCAGATAATTCCAACTTAAGCGCTTTTAATTTTGAAGCAATGTGGAACATTTTCTTAATATACTCCCTTATGTTTCCTTTTCCTACATACCTCATTGAGATCAACTTTGCCAAAAGTGTACTTGTTTCGACCTTTTTGATTTTTGACAAATCTTTTCTCAGGATCCTAAAGGAAACTCTTAGCCTTAGTAATCTAAACGGACATAGTGCCCCAAAAAGCTTCTGGAATAGCACGTTTCATAATCATCAAGCTCATAAGATTTGACCTTTCCCACTTTTCCTTCTCCCTCTTTTGATCAGAGGTACTCTCACCAATAAGTGGATCAAGTTGATCAACTTGTAAAGCAAGATCTAAGTTCATTACTCCAAGAACAATCAAAACGTTCTCCTTTCATGACTTAAAATTGATGCCATTAAGCATAAGAATTGAATTAACACTAACAAAAATATTTGTAACAGAACCATGAACTAAACAAAGAACAAAACAAACAAAATCTAATTACTCAAATATACAGCACTATAATATGCCAAATTAATTATATACAGACAATGGTAGGGCCCCATCACAAGATACTTAGCACAACATTAATATTTAGTCTTTGGACATAAATACTAATTTGTAAGTAGTACCTTGGTGTAGTGATCAAACACTAGCAATAAGGCATGTCAAACAATAAATCTTTTTTTGGACCGATTTAATGTTCACATGTTATACCAAATAATTGCCACACATGTAACACCACAAATGTATATGTAATTCGGGTCAAATATTAACTTTACTTCGGGCCAATCAATATTCACATAAATAACATATACGTAAAACTTTTTAACATTTTAAGTTAAATTAATTTTCACAAAAGAGATTACTTTGGCAACATGTTGCTTCAATTAATTTAATGTTATGTATTTCTTTAAGTTGTAAGAAAGCGTCATAGCTCCAATTTCTTGTATACTATGACACTAACAATCTTATCAACTCAAATCAAAAATTGGGTCAAAATTTTACAAATCAAATCAGAAATTATAAATTGTAGACCCTAAAACTCATTCCTCATAATATTAATCTCTAATATGCATACTAACAAGTATAAATTTAAAACTTTCCAAGATTCTAAAATTTTAGGATTGTTTATGGTATTTATCTGATGCTTAAAGAATAAAACTAAATAAAGGTGAGGCCAGGGCTTTATTAAAACTAAAAAATCATGGCTTTTATTAAGTAACAGATGACAGACCATTCTTGGATAAATATTAAAAGACTTTCATGAAAACCGAAAGTAAATCAACGTTCTTAAAACAACCATCGATAAAGATTAAAGGCTTTTAAAACTAACTTTCCAATACAGCTTATCGTCGTCTGTTTCAGCAGTTTCTTTTTTTTAATACCGTAAAAAATAAATAAAGCATGAATTTTTAACCAAATCCATAGAACTAGTCAAATCCATATAGAAACAATTTCCAGATTATGGAAGACAAAAATTAACCATTCTTGATGGCCTAATTATGAACAAGTCTATGATATCACTTGTAAAGTTTTAATCCCCATTAAAGTTAGGATAGGTTCATATCAAATCATCAAGAATTGAATAAAAGCGAAAATATACCTAAGTTTATTGTAAAATTTGCACTAAAGTCTTGTGATTTGTCTTCCAAATTAGAACTTAGTCTTTTTTATATTTTTTCCCTAACTCTCTATTTTCTCTTTGATGATGGGATGTTTGAATGAATTGTGCGTACGTTTAATTTGGGGACCATAATTACTTTTATTAGGGTAAAATCCTAATCTAATTTCTAATTTGGCGCTTATTATAAAATTAGAAATTATGTACCCAGTTTCTATACATATAAAGCCCACACTTAAAATAGATGCATAGAGACCAAAATACTATAACCATATTAGACCACTTTAATTAATTGGGTTCAACTTTATATGATAGTCTTTATACACAATAATACACATATAACATATAAGCCCATATGTTTGATTAAAATCCTTACACTTCATTGCTTAACAATATAGAGAATGAATCCTTTATTCCAATTGTACATAAAACTACATGACAAACAAGTATCGTCCCATTCCATTGAAGCCTCCTTTTCAAGTCAACGAACAAGAAGGTAAGAGCAGATAAGAACAGAACTGATTAAGCATAAGTCAAGGTGTTGGCAATATCAATGACGAATCGATATTTGACATCTGCATTAACGAGTCGTTCCATAGCCTTGTTCACGTACTCCATTGGTATCACCTCTATATCAGCAGTGATGTTGTGTTTCGCTGCAAAATCTAACATTTCCGGAGTCTCCTTCATGCCTCCAATGCAACTACCTGCCACCATCTTTCGCCCTATATTGAAAAAAGAAAAGAAAAAGAAAATGTAGTTTCGGTTATATCAAGTTGGAGTTCGGCTCGGCCTAATCTGAAGTTAATAAAAACTCAATTTCGGATTCAAACTGACTCAAATTCTGATAAAGAGTGTTTGTGCATTTCAACTTACCAATGAGTAAAGGAAAGACTGGTAACTCGAGAGGCTTATCAGGTGCACCCACCAATATCATCTTGCCGTGATATTTTAACAAGCCAAGCAGAGGCAGAACTGGGTGAGCTGCCGAGACTGTGTCAATTATACCATCTAAAGTACCCAGTGCAGCCTAACACAACAAAGACCATCATACACAATAACATCGCATAAAGTACACATAGCATGTAACATCTCATGTTTAGACTAGTTCGAACATCAATTTTTAACTAATAGTAATTCCTAGAATTGTGGTTAAATCATTTTAAAAATGAGATATTACTACTTCCTCTTAGTAACCTGTAATGGGTACTAAAAAATAACCTGAATTTGGTTTACGTCAGTGCTAAGTAGAAACGAGTCAGCACCAAGATGTTCAATGGCTTCTGTCTTCTTCCCAGGCGAGGTGCTAATGACAGTGGCAATAGCTCCCATAGCCTTGGCAAATTTAACTGCAGCATGACCAAGCCCTCCAAGCCCTACCACTCCAACATGCTTCCCAGGTCGATCAAGTTCATAAAATTTAAGAGGACTATACACTGTGATCCCAGCACAAAGAAGGGGTGCACTTGCATCAAGAGGCAGACTTTCTGGGATTCGGACCACAAAGTGTTCGTCAACCACGATCATGTTCGAATACCCTCCGTAAGTTGTGGTCCCATCGTAGTACTTTGAATTGTATGTTTGTATCATTTTAGGACAGTAGTTCTCCAGACTGTTGGTACAGTTTTCGCATGACCGACAAGAACCAACCAAGCACCCAACTCCTACTTTATCCCCTACGTTGATCTTCTCAACCTTTGATCCTACTTCTGCTGCTTCACCTACAATTTCATGTCTGATAATTGCATGTCATAAGCAAAATGTGTCAAGGCCAAAACACATGTTTCTTGATAAGTCATAGTTGATTTTATTTTTTAATACAATCAATAAGATTACATTGTTTAAATTTCATTTTATAAAAGGTATAATTTCTTATTTTTCAACTTCATGAAACTTAATTAGGAACTTATTTGACATTGATAAGATTTTAATTGCGTATATAGTTTTGTGCTCTTATTTCATCTAAACATATATTTTTTCAGAGAGATTAATGTCTTTGTTTTTAAAAACAACATTTTGTCTATACAAATTTAAAAGATTAGTCGCTAAATTAAAAAAAATTACAAAAGATTAGACAATTTTAAATATATTATCTTAAAATATTAATTTACTACAGGAAAACCTAACTTGTTCTTTTTCAACCCTTTACACAGAAGCAAAATAAAAGAGAAAGAGAACTAACCCAGGTAAGAGGGGATAGGTAGAAACTCCCCACTCATTCTTTACACAATGAAGGTCGCTATGGCAGACTCCACAATATAGCACCTTAATCTTCACATCTTTATGTCCAGTGGACCTTAACACAATTACTTTAAATTCATTATTTGAAGCAATCCAACAGATATAAGCACACAGGAAATGGTTTATTTCTTCAAGAACACTTTCATGGCAGAGATTGAAGAGCTTAACCAAAATAAAGAGATGTAAAATGATGGAGAGAACTTGGAAGACCTTCTTTGAAATGTGAAGGGAGATAGAATTCCTGACGTGTCTCTGGCTGCCCATCCAAAGGCCTTCTCTTGGTGTTCTTGTTGCTCCTGAGAGAGTGGCATTTTTTCTTTCCTTCTGATATCAATCTCTTGCCAAGATCTGCTGAAATATAATTGATTAACTAGCACAGCATCCACTTCTTAGCAGCAAATGGTCAAACAATATTGCTGTAAATTAAGCCGCCTTATTATTATAATTTTGTCCTTAAAATGGTCCAAATAGTGAAATTAGCTTTTTAAAAGTTGTTTAATTAAGCCCGTCATTTGATTTTAAATCTTGAATCATTAAATAATTTATTTATAATTTATAAATTAATATTGTTAGCTATTTATTTAATACATAATTGAAAAGACAACTAATACTGCTTTCATTTAATGTTGCGTTGAATACCTTCTGTGTGCCCTTCAGAAGCATCGTTGGCCTTTTGCTGGCCTCATTTCATTTTGAAAGTTACATTTCGAAGAAAAGTTTCGTACTCTCTTTTTCTTTTCGTACAGAAACCAGATAAAAAGCATTTTGAAAAGGAAAGGAAACCTATTTTGAGACTATCGGTAATTGGAGATGCCTTTATGATTCATGAAAATGACGAATAAGTAAAGTTAATATGGATGAAACTCTAATAAAAAGAGAGATGCCTGAAGAGCTACATGGCGGTACACGATTCTATATATCAACCATGTAAACATACATGCTCGTGTAGAGTAACACAAGCCTGTATTTTGACTTACAACTGGACCAACTGTATAAATCTTTGAAGCCGTGTGACTGAAGATGTACACAATTGTCTACACACCCGTGCGAAGATATAGACGGCCATGTGTAGTCACCTTGTAACTTTCTATAACCATACATTGCCGTGTAAGTAACTATGTATAGTAAAAAAAAACTTTCTATGAGGATACGTAGCCGTGTAAGTAATTATGTATAGTAAAAAAAACTTATTTGGTAAAATTTATTTTGTGATATAAAAGAGAAAACTAAATAGGCTTTTAAAAAGAATGAAATCATAATGTGCAAAAGTGCGAAAAAATAAATAGAGGACAAATATTATAATATTTTTATCTTTGTTTGATTATTTTTAGGACTGATTTTGAATGTTTGTTGATTGTTAAATCAACTTAAGTTTTAATCCTAAAATTTTATTAGACAACTTATTGTTATATGATGAGAGATCAATTTTTTAAATTACTATTAATTTAGTAAATTTATTTGTTAATTTTGCCTGTAATTTTTTCTCCTATTAGTGTTTTTTTTATTTTGACGATCAATATTATCTAATTTTTATATTTTTGGTTTAAGTATATACTTTTTTTAGTCCAAATTTGAAGTGCGATAAATGAATGGCAGAAAAATGTTGCCACAAAATAAAGAAAGCGGTGGGTCACTACTATTCATGGATTGTCCGTTTCAAAGGACCGTCTCCGGTTTTGAACCACAAATCTAAGGCATCAACATCTTAGATTTGAAACACTTTTGAGTAGGTACTTTAATAAAATAAAAAAAAGAGGTGGAACCACAGGTGCTGTTTTTTAGATGCAAAAATTAACATAATAGTTTGCAAATTATATCTGATCAGGTCGGTCGTGTTGGGCCCGCATCCAGTCATAACGACTCGTGGGTCGATCAGTCCGTTCTTCAAATATCAGTCTTATACCTATGTCAAGTCCAGGTCCAATCCGCGATCTCCTTGGCCCATTCGCAGGTGAGAGTTTCTCATGCATACGTAAAGACTTAAACCTAGTTATTATTCCATATATAAGGTATAATTCTACCATAACAAAGGTACGTAATCATAACCTAGTTTTCTCTGCATACAGCAATCTCACCTTCACCAAAAAAGACTGACTTGAGCGTTGGAGGGGCTTATCGGGAAACAACCCCCGACGTGCCTTCCTTGTTTTGCAGGAACCTTCAAGCCGAAACTCTTGCAAGAACCAACCAACTCTATGGATCCAAACGACAACGTTCAGTTCCGCCAGAATCCGGCAGAACCAGATACTAAATTAAGGAAGATTAGACTTTGGTGATTCAGACATATTAAAAGGAGATATTCCAACGCCCATTTGAGAAGATGCAAGAAAATTATATTTAGATATTATAAGCGAAAAAGAAGAATTTTTAAAAACAGCTGGAGGGAGGTGATCTAGACGGAGTGTTGGTCAATCAGACAAGTGCATAGTCATAAGTTAATAATGGCAAAAATGAGGATGCTTGTTGAATGTATAATCTTATAAGAAGAGATAAAATCATAAATGTAGTGGTAAAAGATAAATTAAGGATGACTAATATTAATAGTAAATTAAAGAAGACAAGACCTAAGTGGTTCGAACATATTAAGGGGAAACATCCCGATGTCCTAGTGAGAGAATAAAAGAAAATTATACTTAGGGACTGTAAGAGAAAAAAAAAAGAAGACCTAAAGAGAACTAGAGGGAGGTGATCTGGACCGAGTGTTAACCAATCAAACAAGTATATAGTTATAAGCTTAACAGATACGAGGATGTTTGTTGAATGTGAAACCTTATAAGAAGAGATAAGATCACAAATGTAGTGGTAAGAGATAGATTAAAGGTGGTATAATAAATTAAGGGAGACAAGACTTAGATGGTTCAAACGTGTTAAATGGAGACATCTCAATGCCTTTGTGAGAATATGTAAGAAAATTATACTTAGAAATCGTAAGAGAAAAAAAGGAAGACCTAAGAAAAACTAGAAGGAGTTATTCTGGAAAGATGTTAGAACTTACCAAGGACTTAACCCTCAATATAAAACTTGGGGAAGCAAGATACCGGTTAAAGATCTTACATAAAGAGGTCATTTCCTTCTTCTTTTTTTAATGTTTTTGAAACATTTTTTTAATTCTTATATCTTGTATTTAACCTAAATATTTTTATTGGCAGTACTTTTCCCTTAACATTTTTTCATTTTGGTATCTTTTAATCTTTAATCTATAATTTATAATTTATTAGTATTTGTATTATTACTTGTATTTGTACTATCACTTATTATTTATTATTTATTTTGTATTTGTAGGGTACTTTAAGAAATTGGTAATTAATAAAACGAACTAATTCTAATTTATTTAATGTCATACCTCCAAACTAAAGAAAGATTAAAGTTATTCATATTACGATGGTTGTGTTATAAGTTTTAAAGGAACAGGAATGTGGATCTTGACCCTACAATAGCCCAATTTGATGGAAATGGGCTGTAGTGTCTCAATATCGCCAGTTGTAATGGACTGATCAATGACCCCACAAGCAAGGTCTATCTGACTCGTTCACGGGTCAACTTTCAAACATTCCTTATTCCGGAGGGCCACACAGGCGCATTAGATAGGGTTGGAGGTACGTATCTAGTGTGCAAATATTCTAAATTTATAATTTATCAATAATTTATTATATTTGATTATATATTTATTTTAATTTTATAAATATAAATTTATTATATTTTGAATTTTAATATAATTAAAATTAAAATTTGTTTGATGTTTATGAATTAGTTTTAAGTTTATAAATGAAAAATATTATCTTAAAACATATTAATTAATTTAATATATTAAAATATAACATTATTTTTATTAGAATTCGATCATTTTATATAAAATAACATGATTTTATGTGCATGTTAAATAATTAAAAATTTTAGGATTAATTATAAAAAAATCTCAAATTTTACTCAATTTTATAATTATAGCTTGAACTTTAAAAAGTGACAATTAAATGCTCACATTTTTAATTCTGTTCAATTATAACCCGACATTATTATTTTCGTTAATATTGCTGACATAATTTATCACATAAGACAGATATCCTTAATACTTATACAAGTTGGAATTATTTAAATTAACTAATTAAATTTTATTAAGTTATTTAATTAAACTATGTTGTTTTGAAATGAAAAAGCTTAACAAACTACTAAATTTTACAATTCCAAAATTTCGTAGTTTAGTTAAATAACTTAATGAAACTTAATTAGTTGATTTAATTAAATTTTACGTGTATAAATGTTAAGGGTATGGTATTAAGTGACAATTCACAATTAATAGAGATATTAATGTTGAATTAGAATTGAAAAAATTTAAAGTTTAAATATTTAATTATCATTTTTTTAAGTTAGAGATACAATTGCAAAATTAGGTAAATTTTGGGATTTTTTTGTAATTAATACAAAATGTTATTGTTTTTATCATGAAAGTTTATAATTAATGTATTTTAAATATTTTTTTGAACACATAATAAATTATTACATAAATTAAATAAGTTATTTAATAAAATAAGAAACAATAAAACGTATATTAAATATTTTTATTGAGAATACATAATGATTCACAAATTAAATAAGTAGGGATAATTAATCTATACAATTACCAAATTCGCTATTCTGGCACGTATGAGAGTCTTGTGCATGGCAGGCTTCAGGGCACAACTTTACCTTAATTACCAGGTCGGGTGGTGTCAACCGCCAGTTGGGTAGGTCAAGCTGAACACTGATGAGACTTGTAAGAGCACCGTTTTTAAGGCTTCGACTGGTGGGTTAATCCGAGATAGTGACGGCAATTGGCAAGGCGGCTTCTCTCAGCTAATAGGATGGTGTACAGCACAGTCAGCGGAGTTCTGGGCTGTTTACACAGGACTTTCCTTGACGTGGCGCTTGGGCTTTCGTCGGATTGAGTTGGAAGTGAACTCAATGGGAGTGCACTAGTTCCTCTCATCAATGTCGTCCCGCTCTCGGTCGGACAATCCTATCATCATGGGTATCCTGGAACTTCTCAACCGGAACTGGTCTGTTGTTCATCGGCATGTGTACCGAGAGAGTAACAGATGTGCGGACTGGCTCGCTACCCAGGTCGGTCCTGCCGACATTGGTATCACCTATTTTGATGTTACACCTACAGGGTGCCATGATCTCCTGTTAGAGGATCTGTCGGGGCGCTGTTTCCCCCGCCTCATGTAGTTTTCTGTTTACTCTTTCCCTTTATACCAAAAAAAAAAGGTTAGAGAGGTTGGCCTTTCATCGTATTGAGTTGGAAGTGGACTTGTTAGAAGTGTACCAGTTTCTCTCTTCTGTGACCACCCGTTCTCAGTTGAGCAATCCGATTGCCATGGATATCTTGGAATTCTTTTGTCGGAATTGATTTGTTGTTCATTGTCACGTTTATCGATAGAGCAATAAATGTGCGGACTGGCTCGCTTCCCAGGCAGATTATTCCGACATTGATATCACTTATTTTGATGTTACATCTAGAGGGTGTCGTAGTCTTCTTTTAGAGGATCTGTTAGAGATCTGTTTCCCTAGACTTGTTTTGTAACCGGTATATTCCTTTTCTCTTTATATATATATATATATAAATTGGTTAGTTACAAGGTTTTGAAACCCAAACCGGACATCGAATCGGAAGCCTTACTGATCACTGGTTCGATCGGTTCGACCACCAATCGAATCGGTGTGACTTCATAATTACGCAATAACTATATTTAATTATATATAATATTAGTAATATTAAAAAAATAGAAAAATGTACCAAATAATATAAATAAATATAAATAACAAATTCATTTGACCCTTTTAAATAATATAAATAAAAAACGTGATGCGTTTTAGAAAAAAACAAAAAAATTAAAAAAAATTCATTGAACCAGTGGCTAACCGGTTCGACCAGTCCGGTTTAACCGATCAATTGACTGGTTCGCACTGGTCCAATTAAAGACTAATTTTTAGAAGTCACCCAGATCGGATAGCCGATCGGTTACAATTCGAACCGGCCGGTTCGATCTGAGTTTCAAAACATTGGTTAGTTAGCAATGCTGGTGGTCACCTGTCTCAGTTGCAATGAAAATTTGGGATGTCTAATTCATTAATACGAATTTGCTTATTTACTCGTGCTAAACTCCTTTTTTTATTGATCTTCACAATTTGAGGGGGAATGCACTTACGTAGCATATGGTTACTATCTCTGTTGGTGGAGACAAATAACAAAACTTAAAAATTTTGTGCCTCGCAGTGTTCGGTTACTGACCCAATTTATTTTTGTTCTGTCTCCGGATGACAAAAACATAAATTTTTTATTCCTTTCAAAACCGAAGAACAAAATTTCTTATCCCTGTCTTCAAAACAAAACAAATTAGCAACATCCAGAAATACTCCTCCCTCAAGTGTTATAAATTTTCTACTTATTATTATTATTGTTATTATTATTATACAAAATTAATTTTCTTATTATTTTTATTATCATTATTATACATAATTAATTTTCTTATTATTATTTATTATTTTGATTATTAAATTCCTTATTATTATTAATTTTCTTTCTCTTCTTTTTCTTCTTCTTCTTCTTCTTCTTCTATTATTATTATTATTATTATTATTATTATTATTATTATTATTATTATTATTATTATACATTATTAATTTCTTATTGTTATTGTTATTATTACTATTATTTGTTAACTTTTTTACTAATACAAATCATTCGTTTTAAAATAAATCAATGAATTACATATTTCCAATCATATTATATTGCAGGGGTACTTTAGTCATGGACACTGTTTTTTATATTCTGTCAACTGCAACAAAACATATTTCTGTCCCCGAGACGAGCACAATTTTATCTGTTTTATCTATCACAATCAAACACCTCATTGTCTCCAATTTTTGTTCTATTTTGTCTCCAAATTTTTGTTTCATTCCATCTCAATATATGGATCACAGTAATTATATGCAGCATAAGACTATCTAGAAGGGGCCGGAGATGTTGAACAAGGACCTTCGTAAGGATCTTATAGCTTACATTACATAAGCTAATAGGCGAAAGTCGGTCATAGAAATAGACTGGCTCTCTTTAGGAATCAAGACCACCTTAGAATCAATAAGATTATCGGGACAAACATCAATGGAAAAAGGCATCTCGGACCATGTTGAAAACACAATCTCCAACAAGTTACCAGCATTTTTTATAAAAGAATGGCTGAAAACCATCAGGGCCAGGAGCTTTATAAGGCTTCATAAATTGAACAGCGACAAAAACCTCTTTTTTAATAATAGGTTGCAAAAGAGCAGATCCATCCTCCCCAGATATCTCATGATGATTAGGAATATGGGGGAAAGGCATAGAAATATCATCAGTAGAGCAAAACAACTCTTGAAAAAAAACCAATACCTCATCTTTAAAGGTCGTCTCCTCTATAATCCAGGACCCATCAGAAGCCTGAAGTCGAACAATCCGATTTCTTTTTCGACGAGAGATAATCATGGCATGAAAGAAGCTCGTGTTTCGATCCTCAAACTGCAGCCATTGAACCTAAGACTTCTGATACCAAAAAATCTCCTCCTGCTTGACAATATCATTATACGTAGAAATAAGATCATGCTCCAAAGAGATGAGTTCATTTGTTTGGTTAAACGCCAATATTTTCTGAACTCCCTCAAGTCTTGATAAGACTCGCCTCTTTTGGTGGAAAATATTCCCAAAAGTCTCCTTGTTAAACTTTAAAGCAGCTTCTTTAACATTACCAAGTTCCTCATTGAGAGAAGAATGATTCTAGTTCCAAGCACCTTGAAGAACAGAGAAAAAGTCCTTATAAAGAGTCCAAGCAGCCTAAAAATGGAATGGTCGAGAACTCACAGGAGGAATAAAACCATTAACTTCAAAAGAACTGAAGTATGGTCAGAGTGGGTGCGAGGTAAGTGATGCACCGAAGCTTCTGGGAACATAAATCTCCAAACAACATTGCAAAGAGCTCTGTCAAGGCACACAAAAGTTGAAAAAGCACCATTATGATGCTTACAATAGGTAAAAGGCGTTAAAGCCAAGATCCATAAGGTTACAATCACTCAAATTTCTTCTAAAACATGTTGCTCTGCTTAAAAAAAACTCCCACCTCGCTTCCCATTAGGTGCCGCATAATCATTAAAATCTCCGATGAGAGTCCATGGGAAAGTGATAATATTGGTAAGATGAATCATCTCCCTCCAAAAACATATACACACATCTGTTGGCGAGCATTACATATAAGAAAGTGGATGAATTGTTTGTGGGAAGCCAGAACCTCAAGCTGAATATTAGAAGAATTCCACAAGCACCATATTCCACCAGAGAAGCCAGAAGCCTCAACCCTAGTAATATTCTCAAAACCAAGAGACTGAGAAACCCTATCAGCTCACCCTCCTGAAATATGGGGTTCCATAATAATCAACACATCTACATTACTAGTTCTCTTCAGTTCTTTCACACAAGCAGCAAAACCCGATTGAGCCTCTACCCGGCAATTCCAAGATAGAATGTTTAAACTATTAAACATTAAATAATATCATGAAGGGAAAGAACAATCAACTATCAAGCAAAGCTGCTTGGCACCATATCAACATACACACCTGCATTAGTGGGACAAAACTTAGATATATCATTCTACATGGGTACCATAGATGTAGAGGAAGAATTTATCTCTATAACCTATAAGTTTTGTTATCCAAGGTCCGGAGGTTCGTGATTTTTTACAACAAAAACTCAATCATTGATCGATCCATTATGAAGAATTGCAGTGGAATGTAGTGGTGGAAAGGACCTTTGAAAGGCTTGATGAAATTTTGTAGCAACATCTTGAATTAGAGTAGGCTCTGGAGGGAAAGTCTGCTGGGTGATGCTTGTATTATGTCTAGTGGGATGTCTAATGGGGTCAGAAAGTGGGCTAGCTTCTCCTTCAGTCACAACAATAGGCTCCTTATTCTTCACTCGTGAGAGAGAACCAGTAAGGCTTTTTGGCCTATTATTCACAATCTGTTTCCTATCTGCTCTTCCTGGGCCCTTAAAACTACTCCCACCTCCATCCTCAAAGGTAAAAGTAGCTTGCTCCTCATTTTCATGACCCAAGTAGGCCAAGGCTTGCATTTCTTCCGCTATATGGTCCCCATCATTTAAAATCATATAACGGTTTAAAGATTGGCACTTATTTTGCACTGCAGTATCTGGATTTCTATGACGTGAAGATCTCCTAGTTTTTTTTCCACAACCATCCATGATCCAAGCCTAATTTTTGTGCTATAAGAAGCACCCGATGCAGTAGGTCCTGTTAAGTCAAATCAGACTTCACGTATTAAATAATTTTGATGACAAACAAAGAGAAATATACAAGTGAAAAGTAGATGGACGCAGCAGAAGTAAAAAACAGCTGAAGGAGAAAATCAGCAGAAGTAAAAAACAGCTGAAGGAGAAAATCAGCAGAAGGAAAAAACAGCTGAAGGAGAAAATCAGCCGAAGAAAGAAATCAGCTGAAGCGAAAAG
>JAJMLV010000228.1:68993195-69006633 GCA_027123465.1 Erythroxylum coca | reverse complement strand
TTAAATTTTGGATCGTTCAAATTCAATTAAACTAAATTCAAATTTTAACTGATTGTAACCACTCAAGCTTGGATTATAATTAATTGAGATTAGGCTCGAAATAGTCATTTTTCCTCTTTAGTATTGCAGTTAATTGCAGGAAACAATTAATTACTTAATCATTAAAGTGTAAATTTCCATTTCTATTGCTTTGCTAGTTAAAATTATTATTGTGAAAGTAATAAGAGTGAGATATAAAAATATGATCAAATTAGAAAAATGTTAAACGGAGGTTTGTCTCCTTTTTTTGTTCTATGCGTGTTATTAAAAATTTTACAAGTTATAAATTATCGTTTAATAAGCTCAATATTTCATTTAGAGGTTATTATTTAAATTTCAATTAATTAAGAGGCCTATCTACTAATTCTTGCATGCTTGTGGCCTACACCAGAAAGGTTGGAATCAAGGTTTTAAAATGTGGTACGTAATTGTAGTTATATTATAAATATTAAAATCGAGGGTTTAAATTGCAAATTGTAATTATAATTCTTCTTATGATGTTATAAATTATAGTCTAAACTATGGTAATATTTTTATTATCTTTAATTATATTTGCATGTTTGTAATTATTGTCGTAATTAGCCATTTATAATTTAAACTTTGGTTGGAATTATTTCATATTATATGTCCCATATTAGGAATGAGTCGGCAGGCATCCAAATTGAGATTAATTTTAATTTGATTTTATCTAAAAAAATTGAACTTAAAAAAACTTTTCAAGTTCTATCTTATTCAAGTCTTTTTTTAATGGGATATTCTCATACTTAGTATTTTTATGTTATTTTACTGTTTTATTTTTATTTCACTTGAGTTATTTAAAAATAATTTTTCTATAAATTAAAGGTAAGATTGCGTATTACTAGACCTCCTTATATCTTACCTTTCAGCTAAATTTCTAGTAAATATTGTTATTATTGGTGGTAAATTCTCATATACTTACTAGGAGCCATGTGAAAACCTGAAAAATACTTTAGTCATGTGAAATCATCTGGGAAGAAGTAGAATTCACGTGATGGTGAGCAGGAAGCAGCTTGAACAAATTAGTGTGTTCGCAGAGGAAGAAAATGTTGCAAGTGCAAGCCATTGTTTTAATTTAGTCACCTGGCTATTGAAACTCAAATTTCCCATCTATTTTTTTAAATAAAGTTAAGATCTACTTAACTTCTACTTAGAGCAATAAGCTGGAATAGCTCAGTTGGTTAGAGCGTGTGGCTGTTAACCACAAGGTCGGAGGTTCAAGCCCTCCTTCTAGCGCCTATCTTTTCCATTCATTTTTAAGTTTCAGCCCAAGGATGGACCAGCCAACCTTGAGCTTGATTATAACTTTTTTACTTAAACTTGAGCCTTAGATCTAAAGCTTGATTCGGGTTGAGTCAACATTATTTTTTTTCAAAATTTAAAATTTGCAAAAGTATCATTTTATTTAAAACGATATTATTTTTAAAAAATTTTTGGGTTTTGAATTAAGTCATGTGGGATAGAACCCAAGTTCTTCCACTTACCTGTAATCTCAGGAAACATGCTTCCATCTTTTGGTATTAGAGAATTATGTGTACTGGCTTTTGCCCAATGCTGCCTTTCTACTGCTCTGGGGCTTCGAATCATTTGTCTTTTGAATGTTATAGTCACTATTTACTCTAAATATGGTTGTCTAATCATTATATTTTTTTCTCGTTAAGGGTCTCGAACTCATTCCTTCTGAGAACTTCACATCGGTATCGGTTATGCAAGCTGTTAGATCCGTCATGACCAACAAATACAGTGAAGGATGCCCTGGTGCTCCATACTATGGAGAAAACGAGTATGCCTTCTGGTTCTGCCGGATTCTGGCGGAACTGAACGTTGCCGTTTGGATCCAGTGAATCGGTTGCTTGCTGTAGTAACTTCGACGTGAATATCCCTGCAAAATAAAGAAGACACGTCGGGGGTTGTGTTCCGATTAGTCCCTCCGACGCTCAAGTTAGTCTTTTCCAGTGAAGGTGAGGTCGCCGTATACAGAGAAGAATGAAATTGTGGTTACGTACCTCTGTTATGATGAAATCATACCTTATATATGGGATGGACGCTAGGACTAAGTCTTTACGTAGACTTCTACTTCTGCATGGGAGGTTTTCTCCCGCTAATGAGCCATGGATGTGTGGATCGAACCCGGATTAACCAATGGGTGTGAAACCCATTCCATTTTTGAGAGGTCGACCGATCGACCCGTGGATTGTTGTGATTGGATTCGGGCCCAATTTGACCGGCTCGACCACCTTTCATTCTTAGTCTCTAGCTAATCATCCAAATGAGCACTGTACTAGCGATTGACTTCCAATGCCATAGTTATTAATTTAATATTATTAATCTACATATGTAGTTCTTAAACTTCCTTGCTGACGATGGTGGAACTTTACCTTTCAGGTACATCGACATGGCGGAATCATTGTGTCAGAAACGTGCACTGGAAGCATTTCGATTAGATCCCACAAAATGGGGAAGTGGAAATCTCTTATTCATGTCTAGCACTAGAAATTCTAGTTCATATTTTCCTTTTTCTACAGAAACTTGTGCATTAATTGCCTAAACTTCAATCGTTAACTTATTCTGGTGGAGCATTTGAGGGTTGGGTGAGATTGTGTAAGTAAAGTTGGCTAGCTATAAGACTTGGGCCTCAATGACTACTAATTTCAATGGTAAAAGGGACATAGTGCTTTCCATGTTGAAGTATGAAATGTTTGTGAAGGGAAATTTGATCTCACCAGGTTCTGAAAATATTGGTTTACCTTTATGTTTCAGTGAATGTGCAGTCTCTATCTGGATTTCCAGCTAACTTTCAAGTATACACGGCTTTGCTCAAGCCACATGAGAGAATCATGGCACTTGATCTTCCCCATGGTGGGCATCTTTCACATGGCTACCACGTGATTCTGACTCCCATGCAGCTTTCTTATATACCTACTTGTCTTATCGGACTTCCGTAGTGTTTCTAATGCATTATCTTTCTTAAATTACTGGATTTATAGGAGTTCTTATCTTGAAGCTTGGAATTGTTCTCAGTCTCTCTGAATGAGAATGAATATATTGTGACACTGATTAGCGAATGCATTGACATTCTCCAACATACTGATTCAAGTATATTAACTAACATTTTGCTTTCCGGTACCTTGAATAGGAATGCATAACTCATTAACTATTTGGCTATTTGTAGACGGATACAACAAAGATATCTGCAGTTTCAATATTTTTCGAGACAATGCCTTGCAGATTGAATGAGAGCACTGGATAGATTGATTATGATCAGTAGCATATTTCTAATCCTTGTAACATTGTTCCTCTTTATAGTATAATCCTTGTAACTAGTTCTGAGTTCTTGGAGAACTGTTATCGTGGATAAAAAATTTACACGCACCATAATACATATCAATTATCCATATTTAATAGAAAAGAATTTGTGAACTGTGTAGTAATAAATTGCAGCTTGAGAAAAGTGCAACTCTCTTCCGACCAAAGATAATAATTGCTGGTGCTAGTGCTTATGCATGTCTCTTGCAATTATGCCCGTATCCGCAAGGTATCCTTTTCAGTTCAGCATCTAGTTCTTTTCTCCTGATCTCATGTTGTTTGTGTGGCCTGAGTTATGTGTTAATTTTTCACATGCACAATCACACAATCAAAGCAGCAAAAGTAAAGAAAGAATGATACAAAGATTTAACGAGGTTCGGCCAATGAAGCCTACGTCCTCGGGTAAGAGGAGACTGAGTATTTTCACTATAAAGAAAAACGATACAAGTTGATCTCTTTTATAACCGGATTTTCGTTTTTATTCAATTCGGGTAGCACCGTGAGCTTATCGGTTCAGGTCACCATTCGGATCCACCACAATTTCAAGACAAAAATAATAACAAATCTTCCCCTTAGCTTGAATTCTCTTCTTCAACAAGAAAATCATCACTCTGTCTTGTACACAACCCTCGCAAGGGCACTACTCAGTACTGCACACAACAATTAAGTCCAAGCAATGCCTAAACTTGTTAACTGGGACTGTCTTGGTCATTATATCAACTGGATTATCATGTGTAGACACTTTCTTCACATCAACCACACCTAGTGATACAATGTCCCAAATAAAATGATGCCTGACATCAATATGCTTTGTACGCTCATAGTACATCTGATTTTTGGTAAGATGTATGGCAGTGTGGCTATCACAAAACATTAAAGTCTTATCCTGAACCAAACCAAGATCTCTCACTAGCCCTGTAACCAAATAGCTTCCTTCACTGCTTCTGTAACAGCATATATTCAGCCTCTGTGATAGACAATGTAACAATAGCTTGCAAAGTCGCCTTCTAGCTAATGACACTTCTAGAAAGAGTAAAAACATAACCTGTCAATGATATCTTCTTATCTAAGTCCCCTGCATAGTCTGAATCAACATAACCAACAACTGAACCGCCCAAGCTGGCATTGTCAAAAGTCAAACCAATATCTGCAGTACCCTTTAGATGTCTCAAAATCCATTTCACAGCCAACCAATGTTCCTTTCCAGGAGATGCCATGTATCTACTCACAACACTGACCACATGCGAAATATCAGGACTAGTGCAAACCATAGCATACATAATACTACCAATAGCACTCGAATATATGGAACACTCGACATCTGTTCCATCTCCTTATCTGTCTTCAGCGAGAAGTCTGAAGACAATCTGAAATGGGAAGCAAGTGAGACAGATACAGGCTTGGCACTGACCTCTGAAGGACTTTCTCAACATAGGACCGTTGAGATAACATAAGTTTCCCGACACTTCTATCCCGTGTTATTTCCATCCCTAAAATCTTCTTTGCTGCACCTAAATCCTTCATCTCAAACTCTTCACCTAACTGCTTCTTCAACAAAACAATATGTGACATGCTTTTAGCAGCAATAAGCATGTCATCCACATACAACAGCAAATACACAAAAGAATCATCTGCAAGCTTCTTATGATATACACAACTATCATTTGCACTCTGTGTAAAGCCATTATGAATCATGAAAGTATCAAACCTCTTATACCATTTCCTAGGGGACTGCTTCAAACCATACAAGGATTTCTTAAGCAAACAAACATGATTTTCCATACTTGGAGCAACGAAACCTTCAGGATGACTCATATAAATATGCTCCTTTAACTCACCATGCAGGAATGCAGTTTTCACATCCAACTGCTCAAGCTCTAAGTCGTGAAGAGCCACCATAGCTAACAAGACCCTAATAGAACTATGTTTCATGACTGGAGAGAACACTTCGTTATAATCTATCCCCTCTCTCTGAGTAAAACCCTTAGCCACTAATCTTACCTTGTATCTAGGTGCTTTAACCCCCGAATTGCTCTCTTTCCTTTTGAAAACCCATTTGTAGCCTCCTACATTCTGTCCCTTTGGCAATGGAACAAGCTTCCAAGTCTAATTATTGTGAAGAGACTCAATTTCTTCACCCACAGCACCAAGCCATTGATTTGCGTTTGAACTTGAAATAGCTTCTTTATAGCTATTAGGCTCATGCACATCAACTATCTTTGCAACTGACAAAGCAAAAGCCACAAGATTTGCATATCCAACAAGATTTTCATCAGCTACATTTACATACCTCTATGGTAGTCTGATCTGTCTCCTCTCTCTGCCTGTTGCAATGCTATATGGTTGCTGTTGCCTAGGTGCATCATGAACATCAACATCTTGCACCTCCTCCACTCTTAAATTACTGGACTGAGCTAGTTTAGTTTCAATCTCAAGCTCCATTCAATCTCTGACACTGTGATCTGATCCTGCTATCATCTTCTCCTTCTGATTATCTAATAAGGCAGACTCATTGAATGTCACATCCCTGCTGATAATAAAACCTAGATAATTCTAATATGTGCACTACAACTTGTAGCCTTTCACTCTAGATGCATATCCTAGAAATATGCATTTCTTTGCCCTTGGCTTAAGCTTATCATCTCTCACATGAACATATGCAAGACAACCAAATACTCTTAAATTAGAGTAATCAGCAGGTGAACCAGACCATACCTCAAAAGGAACTTTGAACTCAATAGTTGTAGATGGAGATCTGTTGACCAAATAGCAAGTTGTATTGATTGCTTCAGCCCAAAAATCTTTGCTCACACCTAAATGTGAGAGCATGCTTTGTGCTTGGTCACAAAGCGCTCTGTTCATCTGTTCTGTAACACCATTCTGTTGTGGTGCGCCTACATAAGTGTGGTGTCTCACCATGCCATCCTTGCTGCAGAAGTCATTGAACTCGAAATTGAAAAATTCCAACCCATTGTCGGTGCGAAGACGCTTCACTTTTCTTTCAGTATGCCTTACAACTATCATCTTCCACTTAACAAATGTTGGAAAAGCCTCACCTTTGCTTTTCAGGAAATACACCCATACCATTCTAAAGTAATCATCAATCAAAGTCATAAAGTACCTGGCACCACTCTTTGAAGGAATTATGTCCCGACCTCGCAAATCTGAATGTATGTAATCCAGCTTATCATTGGTCTTGCACATTGCCTTCTTACTGAACTTCACCCTAGTTTGTTTGCCAAACACACAATTCTCACAGAAGTCTAAGGGTTCATTTTTGTAACCGTTTAGCAAATTCTGCTTGTTCAAAATAGACAATCCCTTTTCACTTCTATGACCAAGACGTAAATGCCACAGTTGAGACTGATTTTGATCACTGCTTCCTAAAGCTATAGCAGCTTCCCCTTCAATCACACTACCCTAAAGCAGATACAGTCTGGATTCCAGCTTACCCTTCATGAGTACCATAGAGCCTTTGCACACTTTAAGAGTTCCATTTTCTAAATGGAACTTGAACCCTTGATCATCCAGAGTTGAAAGAGAAATTAGATTCCTCTTCATCTGAGGAACATGCCAACACTTAATGCTTCTAAAAATACCATCAAACATTCTTAACCTGATGTAGCCAATCCCCTCTACTGGTAATGGATTATTATTACCCAAATAGACAATCCCACTCATCTGTTTGTATGTAGCAAGCCACTGCTTGCGAGGACACATATGAAAAGTTACACCAAAGTTCCCACAAGTATCAACAATATTAGTAGAATTATCCTCCTTCTATCTCCCCTTCTTCTCTTTCAACTTAGGATAGTCTCTCCTAAGGTGACCCTGCTCTCCGTACTCAAAATAGTTTAGCTTCTTTGTTCTAGACTTCGATCTAGCCTTAGACTTCTTTTTAGAAGAATCTTTTGTCTTTGTTCTTCCCCTACGCACCAAACTCTCAACTTCTGCCCCGTTTTCTGGAAATTTCTTTTAAAACTCTTTAGACTTCAAAGCATTACCGATGTCAACCGGTGAAATACTATCTTTTTCATACAACAGTGTATCAACAAACGTCTCATAGGATGGTAGTAATGAGCATAACACAATCAAGGCTTGATCCTCATTATCAATTACGATATCTATATTCTTAAGGTCCATAATTATCGAATCAAACTCATCAAAATGAGATTAATTGGTGTACCTTCATTCATTCAGAGATTATACAGCCTCTTTTTCAGGTAAAGGCGGTTTGTCAGTAATTTCGCGGAATACAGTTCCTCCATCTTCTTCCACGCCTTCCTTGTAGAATCTTTAGCAGCGATCTCACGAAGGACGCTGTTGGTAACACTCATGAAAATGGTAGTTAATGCCCTCTCCTTCAAATCTGACTTCTCCGATTCCCTCATACCTTCAGAAAAATCGTCATCAATCACTTTCCATAACCCTTGTAAAACTAGGGACTATCTCATCCTAATCTTTCAAAGACTGAAACTAGATCCCCCATCAAACTTCTCTATTTTGTACTTTGCAGAAGATGAAGACGCCACCTTAACCCTAGATTATGCGCAGAGAACCCCAAGCTCTGATGCCAATTGTTAATTTTCACGCGCACAATCACATAATCAAAGCAGCGAAAGTAAAGAAAGAACGACACAAAGATTTAACGAGGTTCAGCCAATGAAGCCTACATCCTCGGGCAAGAGTAGAGAAAGTATTTTCACTATGAAGAAAAACGATACAAGTTGATCCCTTTTATAACCAGATTTCCATTTTTATTCAATTCAGGTCTCACCGTGAGCTTATCGGATCAGGTCACAATTCGGATCCACCACAATTTCAAGAAAAAAGTAATAACATTATGTAATTTGATTTTTATCAGGTATGCGACAAACAAAGGCTATATATTATGTTGGCAGATATGGCACATATTAGTGGGCTGGTTGCAGCTGATGTCATCCCATCACCCTTTGAGTAAGCTGATATAGTGACTACTACTACTCACAAGTCACTTTATGGTCCTTGCGGAGCTATGAATTTCTACAGAAAGGGGGTTAATTTTATCAGATAAAATAATTTGTTGTTCCTGGCTTTTGAAACATACAACTGCTCCAGCTTATTCCCCATCATTCTTGCATGAATCTCATTACAAATATGATTGTACACATTATCATCGACAAACTATCGAATACAACCACACACTTGTTCATGCTCAAACTCCCAATCTTCGTTGGACATCTCTTCTAGTTTAGTTGTCAAAAATACTGACAAATGTATATTTGTAATCATCAAGAGATCCTTCATCCTGGTTCGCCATATATGGTAGTTAATATCGTTTAGATTGATCATTTTGTTCATTTTCACCTTCATTTATCAAATTAAGTCAAATTAAAAAAAATCGACCTCAAAGATGAAATTAGGACGTCAAAATTTGGCAAAAAAAGATATTTTTAAAATTTTTATCACGGGACCTAATAAATAGCAACCTGTGAATAGTATTCACCGAAATAGTATGGTTAGACCCCACTAAAATAGTGTCATGGGACTCAGTAAATGGTCACTTGTGAATAATATTCACCAGAATAGTGTCGTCGGACCTCATTGAAATAGTACTGCGGGATCCTGTAAATAATAACTTGTGAATAGTATCGCAAATAGTATCGCGGGATTCAATTACTATTTTTATAATGTCGTCACCTTGCAAATTTATTAAAACAACTTTGGAGTACTATTCATTACCTTTGTCATTTTACGTCAACTTTTCAAATGTATTACGCCAAAAAATTCGTTGTAATTTTGTCTTTTCTATGACGTGTTTTTTTTCAAAAAATACCTTCAATGAAAACACAGCTCTGATACCATTTGTTAGGCACAACGAGTGTATTTTGTGAAAAGGAAAAACAAAATGAGCAAAATGTATACAGAATATTTAACGTGGTTCACCTTTAATTTTGGGCTACGTCCACGGGTAATTTTTAAAATAATTTTTTCACTATTACAAATAATAAATATATAGAGATAAAACTAAAATAATGGCTCACAAGATGTTTTTTAACCTAAAAATACTAACCACTATTTTGTCACTCAGCAACCTTTTAGGAAAATATTTCCTAACTTCAGAGGATTTGCTCTGGTTTTCTTCCGTATTTTCTGTTGTATTTTGGATGAAGCAGGGAGTGCCTTATATAGGCACTTTGTTGCGTGAGGCAACTGTCTTTTTTCTTATTTTCAACAAATGCAGGTTGGTGAGTGACAAAATAGTGAGGTTAGCATTTTTAGGTTAGAAAACACTTTGTGAGCTACTATTTTGATTTTATCTCTATATACCTACTATTTGTAATAGTGAAAAAATTATTATGAGAATTGTTCATGAACGTAGCTCAAAATTAAGAGTGAAACATATTAAATATTCTATGTCTATTTTGTTCATTTTATTTTTCCTTTTCACAAAATATTCCCGCTATATCCAACAAAATTTTTTCCTATTTTTCCTTTGCTCATCGATTCCATTGGCTTGGTGATGCTGAAATTGATACCCTAAAAGATTGCAACACTCAATTTCATGTCTCGGTGCATGTTTAAGTAGAAGAGAAGCAATTGTTTTTTTTCATCCTAATCTATCTTTAACTGATTTTAGGACAATATAATCATTCAACCTTTTAAATTATATATTTTTTATAAATGTTAAAGTTCAAAGTATAATTTTACGGTCGTTTTAAATTTAGACTCAATTTAAACTAAATAAAACAACATTATTGAACTTTCTATGTACTTCCCTAGCATCATGTCTTAACTTAATCCATCCAAAGATAATATTTATGCCCGCATAGAGGGAAAAGATAAGCGAGTCAAAAGAATGAAAGTCAAAAGCACATTTCACGCTCCATGTAGGACTATACTCGGAGCTCTTCTTATGCTCAACATTGTAATGGCGTTGGCGTCACCCATCTGTCTCTCCCGCTCGATACACCCTATCCTAAAACGAGCTCCTCGTTCCCATTGTGCCCCCAGATATTTTCGCAAATCCCTTCCTTGCCCTCTCTGGTCTTCTTCTTTCTCCTTCTGCCTACAAGCTCTTCACAAATCAACTCCTCTATCTCATTCTCACTCTCTCTCGCCTTGCTATTCTTCTCTCTCTGTACCTTCTATGGTTTCTGCTGCTTTTGATGAGAGCCTTCAGGCCAATCCTCTATTGCAAGACTTTGAATTTCCTCCCTTTGACGTGGTTCAGGCTGAACATGTTCGACCTGGAGTCCGTGCTATTCTGAAGAAGCTTGTATGTTGTTTTCGAGTTTTCCAAGTTGTTTTTTATTCTGGGTCTGGTTTGTTTTGTTCATTTGATGATTTGGTTAATGGGAAGGCCTCCTTTTCAAGGGAAAGTTGTGATCTTTTCGAATCTCGGACTGAGTTTCTGAATTGTCGATTATTTATTTGGGACTGGAACTCTTTGAATAGAGACTTTATAGTTGTGACGAGATGATGTATTGCTCGTTTATGGGATTATTTTTAATAACCTTGATGGTATCCGGGTAATGTTCTTGCAGGAGAGTGATTTAGAGGAGTTAGAGAAAACAGTTGAGTCGTCATGGCCAAAGCTTGTGGAGCCATTGGAGAAGCTTGTAGATAGATTGAGTGTCGTTTGGGGGATGATCAATCATCTTAAAGCTGTTAAGGATACGCCCGAGCTACGAGCTGCAATTGAAGAAGTTCAGGTAATTACCATGGAATGCATTTTAACGTAGGTGCTCTAATGTCTACAAAAATATTCCCACATAACTTGTGCAGATTTTACTTTCTTTTAGTGATGTTATTATTGAATATGAATTTGTAACTTTCATCCCGCGGTATTGCTATTAACATGAATTACAAATAAGTGCAGGGATGCACATTTGTGTATCAATTTTAATATTGGGATCACAAACTTTGCATGCCAGAGGTTGTAGAATCAGCAATTTGTTAATTTTGTTTCAAATTTTCAGAAACCATTACATTGCAATGATTGTAATTTTATCAAGTTCTGTTTCTATTTGGGAGTTTATAGTGAAGAAGTTACCATATTTTATTGTTATCTGCATTAGATGCATAGTATTTGTACTGTTCTCTCCGTTTTCTTGTACCCATGACCGTTACTTTTGGATAACAGCCAGAGAAGGTAAAATTTCAACTTAGACTGGGACAGAGTAAACCAATTTACAATGCATTTAAGGCCGTTAAGGAATCTCCTGAGTGGCATACTCTGAGTGATGCTCGCAAGCGTATTGTGGAGTGTAAGTATCTCATGGTGTCCACTTTGGTTATATCCTATGCTTATATTAGTTATTGGTCTGTTGTTAATTTGATGGTTTAAGGATTCTTCTCCTTCCATTGTTTCATAATTTCCTTTATATTCTTCATGGTTTTGGTTCATCAATCCTTGTATGGTCAATGTAAAGGTGGGGCTGAAAAGTTGGATTTGCTACCCCTTTTCTGCCTGTTAACGATATGTATTCCAGTTCAGAGATGAAAGAGCCAATTTCTGAAGTGAAGAAGATGAAGGATGTTAGAATAGGGTTGAACGTTGATCCAGGATAGATGGGTTTATGTTTTTACTTCTGTTTGTGAAATGTTGTTGTTTGTATTTAGCTATTTAACTGATAGATAATAGTCAATGGTTTTCACTTTTTCTTCTTCATGTATATATACTTAGCAGTGCTCATATTCGGAAATGAGAAAATCAGATATTAATCAACGCTGTTGGGGGGGTGGGGGTTGACTTGTAGGTTTCTTGTTAATATTTCCTTGCAAATGAAAACGAAATTGCTGGATATTACTAATATTGCCCTTGTTTCTTGCAGAACATTCTTCTGCATTAGAATACTCCTGTGTTTCACATCCTGTTGACACTTATATCTTCTGCCTGTACAGCACAAATAAAGGAAGCAGTTCTTAATGGTGTAGCTCTTGAAGATGATAAGAGAGACCATTTCAACAAAATTGAACAGGTGCATCTATAATAATGTATTAATGCTACAACTTACAAACATCTATGTTGATGAGGAATGAAGGAAGATTTGTTCAGAATAACTTCATTTTGTTACATATTATGGTGAAACTCTGCTGTTGAAATGGCAAAGTACTCTGAGTTTTCATTACCTTTGTTATTTGCTTCCTAATTATGTGCTAGGAATTGGAAAGACTATCTCAAAAATTTGGTGAGAACGTATTAGATGCTACAAAGAAATTTGAGAAACTGATAACGGACAAGAAAGAAATTGAAGGATTGCCTGCCACAGCACTTGGATTGGCTGCACAGACAGCAGTGTCTAAAGTATGACATTCAACTAATGCATCTTTTGTTTAATATAGTCCATTTCCAACTCTAATTCATTTTCCTCTTCATTTTATGATGTTAGGGGCATAAAGATGCAACTGCTGAGAATGGACCGTGGATAATAACATTGGACGCCCCCAGCTTTATGTCTGTCATGCAGCATGCTCGTAACCGTGGTCTACGTGAAGAAGTCTACCGTGCTTATATTACTCGTGCTTCAAGTGGCGATCTGGATAATACACAAATTATTGATGAAATATTGAGACTTAGATTGGAAAAAGCTAAGCTGCTTGGTTACAGAAATTATGCTGAGGTATGACGTATTATTGTTTGTATTCTCACATTGATATCCTAAGTTCTTAACTGAGATTTTTGTAACAGGTTAGTATGGCAACAAAAATGGCTACAGTTGAGAAAGCAGAAGAACTGCTGGAAAAGTTGCGAAAAGCATCCTGGGATGCTGCTGTACAAGGTGACATGCCAACATATTTCTAGTTTAACTCTTGTGTAGGAAAAAGGTCCTTGTTCACTATGTTTTTGAGCTTTTGGCAAAGAGAGCTAGTACTAGGAGAGGTTCCACACTCTTGGAGTTGGGTCACATTTATTAGGAAAGTGAGTCTTGCTGCTGAGTCATTTCTTTGATAATTTTAGATATGGAAGACCTTAAAGTTTTCTCCAAAAACCAAGATGCAAAAGAAGCAAGTGACTTGAGTCACTGGGATATCAATTATTGGGCAGAAAGGCTTCGCGAATCTAAATATGATATCAATGAGGTTCTCTCTC
>JAJMLV010000228.1:68846434-68862580 GCA_027123465.1 Erythroxylum coca | reverse complement strand
TCAAATAATATTATATAAATCTCAAAATAAATGTGAAGATGTATTTGTGGATATTGTGAGAATTGTGTGTAAAAATATAAGGATAAAGGGAACTAAAAAATATGTTTATTAATTGATCTGAAAAATTTACCTGAAAATGTGATTTTTTTTAGAAAATTCAAATTTGAACTCATCAAAAAGCTGTATTTTAATTTCAAAAAAGTCAACTTTATAAAAAAGTGCATTTGGATTTTACGGCCAAACATTCGTTTTTCTTAGAAACAATTTTTGCTGTAAAAAAAAGGTGTTTATTCACCCTCTAAAAATTGAAACAAATAGGCACTTATTATTCACTTGAAGAAAGTATCTCTAAATTGATTTTTATAAAAAAAAATGTTTTTACATAAATTAAAAAAGTAAATAATGGGAGTATTTACTGATAATTAAAAAATTGAACCAACCTCGGTTCAATTATAAAAATTTTGAACTATCTTACTTTTTTTATTTACTTTTTTTTTATAAAAATCAATCAATTTATTAATTATTCGGTCAATTTTCGTAAACTAATAATTTTTTATAAACTGAAATTAATAAATTCATTTTTATTTAATAATTCTTTTTAATTAAATTTAAATTATTAATGAAAATTTTTCAATCATATTTCAAATTCTTTAATTTTATTTAATACGATCGGACTAAACTTTTTAAATCTTAAACTTCTTTTTTTTAAATTTCAGTTTGATTTAAAAAAAATAGTTCACACAAAAATAATTGATAATTAACGAGGGAGCTTGCCTTTGAAGATACTGAATAATAATCTCAAGTATTGTACAGTAAAAGATTAAATATATATAAAAAGAAAAAAAGTCAAACTGAACAACCAACCAACCAACTAACAGTTCACCTGATAAGCAACGAACGAACACTCAAAGCCACCGCCCACCGATTTCGATTCCAAATTCCCAAATTTCGCCTTTCCGGATACAAGTTTTGGAAATTCTTCCTCCTTCTGTCTTTGCTGTTATTGCTGAAGTAAAGCTCAGATCTGTTCCCAAGCTTGTAGCTCTTTGAATTTCAGTTCTTCCAAGAATCAATCTGTAGAAACCGGAATTCAAAATGGCTCGAGCAGGAGGAATAACCAACGCAGTGAACGTTGGAATAGCGGTGCAAGCCGATTGGGAGAATAGGGAATTCATTTCCCACATCTCTCTCAATGTTCGTCGCCTCTTTGATTTCCTCCTTCAATTCGGTACCATGCACTCACCTTTTTTCGATTTTTTGAGATTGATTGATTGATTTTAGTGGTACCCAATTCGTTTTTCGGTTGTGTAGAGGCTACTACCAAGTCCAAGTTGGCATCGCTTAATGAGAAGCTTGATACTTTGGAACGACGTCTTGAGCTGCTCGAAGTCCAAGTTGGTACTGCCACAGCCAACCCTTCTCTTTTTTCAACCTGATTTCTTGTGTTTTTTTGACTGGGTACTGTTCTGATTCTGCTGTAATTGCCCATAAGAACTTGGCTCGCAAATATAGCATGTATTGTATTTGTTTGTCTCTAATATGGTCATCATTTTGTATCTGGGTTTAGGTCAAAACCCAGTCTTTCAACTTTTGTTCGCTAATATAATGCCTTATAGTGATTGTTAGTTACTGAGCAGCAAACTGCTGCACTCGCTTATGGTTTACTGAATTCCGAATGGATTATTCTGATTTTGGCATCTTATGCTTTATGGTAAACTGACAATGTTGGTTCGTCTTTGTGAGTGGAAAATTTTGCTAAAGTTGTCTTTTCCGAGCCTTTAAGTTAGTATCTGCAGAAGGAGCATTTTACACCTGAACCCGATAGTTAGTCTGAACATCAGTGACTCATTGAGAGCACAAGGCTGCTTGATCTTCTTAGGTCCCCTCATTACGTATAAGATCTTAAAAATATGCGAAATCTGTTTATCTTGGAGTGGCTAAAATCTTTTTCAGCCTTGCATGGTAAAACAAGTGTAATATCATGAAAAATGAAATTGGTTTCTGTATTGGCTATCAAATTCCTAAACCAAAATAGCAGCAACATGGAAAAATAGTTTTTAAGCTTTAATGTCTGGCCCGCTGGACACCGAAATGGAATAATAAAAAGGCTGTTTGTGGTGATCCCACTTGGTTTCAAACTATTAAATCACCAGTGATTCATAAACAGTTAAATTGTTTGATCCAAAAAGGAAAGCAAAGGAAGAGAGAAAAGCCTACAAGACACTATCTTATTGTAATCTGTGCCTTTTGTCTTGTGCTACATCTGTTATGCACCTGCACTCTACAAAGAAGTAAAATGATGAGAATCTATTTCCCTAATTGCTGGCTACCAATTCTATTCATTCCATTTATTTGAGATTGTCATTTTGCTAGTGCACTGCTTTGATGTTCAAATTCTTCTGCTGTTTCATAGTAGATGAATTGAACATCAGACTGTAAATCTCAAAATAGTTCAATGAACCATTCTTCCTGTTAAAATCATCTCAGGTGTTTACTTTGAGAGCCTGTGAATTTTGAGAAGAAGAAAATGAAAGATCATATTATAGCATGAGTTTGAGAAAAATTTTCAAAAATCATGCTAACAATAATTTCTCAAGCTCATGCTATCAATACCAAACTTCTGTTACCAATTTATGCTTGTGTGCATGATTGTACTGAAAAATGCAAGATTGTACTAATTCCTTCAAAATTCTTGCTGCAGAATGAGATTCTTCAATTTGAAATACTTTGAATAATCAAATTAAGCTTGGGTAATGAAACAGACAGCTAGCTCCACAATCTCTTAAAGATGAATGTTGGAATTTTCCACGATAGTTTTTTGTAACTGATCATATGATGGTAAATCAATAATCACTTTTTGATTGGGAACCATAGCAAAACCATCTGCTATCTAGGCTCTGGAGGAGCCAAGACTTGTGTGTTAATTGGCGATGGCTCTGGTGGTGTTGGAGCTGGTGGTGATAGGGGAGTTTTCTTATCTAGTGCTATTGAGAAGCGATTGGAACCTCCCAAGCTATAACCTCCTATGCTGTCTATGGACTTCATATATTCAGATGCATTGTTCTCTATAATCAGAGCATCTTCCAGCTCCCTGACAATGTCAGCCATGCATGGCCTATAAGCAGAGAAAGGCTCAATGCATGCCAATGCCACTTCCACTACTCTCCACATTGCCTCTACATGGTACCCTCCTTTTATGTTCAGGTCAACAATTTCATCAATCCTTGACTCTCTTATAAAGGGTTTTGCCTGCAGTAAAGTGCTTCTGTCAATCGACACCATAACGGTCTCTAATGGGTTGTGCAATGAAGCAAACAAACACAAACATGGACATGCAATACATCATGAAGCCTTAAATATAAGGCCCATGAGGGGCAACAGATATCTGAAGTGAGATGTTGAATTTCTTTATAACTTCTTCCAGGAAAAGCATTACGAAAGTCAACGCTTAAAGTATGAGAAAGAAACGCTTGGACTCACCCATTCAACCAAACTCCACTCATTTCGTGGCCTTTTTATGTTGAGAGGCTCCCGACCACTAACAATTTCTAGGAGGACCACCCCAAAGCTAAAGACATCACTTTTTGCAGATAGATGTTGGGTTGAGTAGTACCTGAACAGAAATAGTTATGGCAGTTGGAACTGTTATTAGAGGTTGTGCTTGCATACAAAAAGCATGGGACTGGCATTGGCAATTATCTGGTGAGAAAAGCCTTTCAAGCAGCTGTTTTTTGCTTACAATTCTAGGTACTACCTATGCTCATGAAGAGGGTTAGAGTAAATACAGTCAAAGAAAATCACGGATTAAGCACAGATGGCATCCCCCTTCTGCTGAAGAAACTTATACTGTAAGTGGGCAAATTTCACTTACTCTGGATCCATGTATCCTGCTGTGCCTCTTACTTCGAGTGATGCGCCACTATCCCCTTCTTGAGGAGCATATTTCGAGAAGCCAAAATCTGCAACTCGGGCATTCATGCTGTGATCTAGAAGTATATTGCTCGACTTTACATCCCTGTGTATAACACAACGTCCAGCGAATGTATGAAGATACGACAAACCTGAAATTGTTAAAGAGACTTTAAGCATTGTCGCACCATCTGTTGTTAGTGACGCAAAGAAATGAAGAAGGATTGAGAAGAATGAATCAAAACAGAAGAAAAGGATGTAGCTTAAGGAATCAGATAAAGTAATTCTATTGAAAAAAAAAATGTTTTATGTGAGTCATTTTACTTTCCATCTTTCTTTTTTGCTAGTTTTGTGTTCTAACATACTAGGGTATTCACATTAAGTTTTCCCAAAAAACAGTTAGAGCAGCTGTCATTGTCTACTTGAACAATAGTTTTTCCCTTATCCCAGTTTCGGCATATATCCTGTGAAGATTTACAGCTGCAGTTGTTATACTACTTGCTCTTCTTGATTTTGTCATTTGATTATGGAATGAATATCATTAAATAGCCAAGATGATTGGTTAATCTACCTTCTTGTCAGTACTTGCTTCTATTTCTTGGTGTGCTACAAACTTGCAGTCAGCCCTTTTACAATTGAGAGTTACATGTAATCTCATTGTTTTTCCTCACCTCAAGGTCTCTGAAACAATTGAAGAGGGAATGCAACTGAAAGCAGTTAGGACTTGTGAGCTTCTCTAATAAGTTCTAATTGTGGTTTATAAAATCAATCACGAGCTTGGTTTTTGGATAGGAAGTGATCACCAGCCATATACTTCATTGGTTTATCTTACAAATCAAAAGAAACTGAAGGACCAACATTTTGCGGTTCCAAGACTTTTTGTAAAGATCACTCTCCATGATTTTTGCTCATATGTCTAAGTTTATAAGCTTCAAAAGGATTCCTAAACTCAGTGTTGGTGTTTCTTTCACCAATATAAACTGTTTGACAAAGCATCGTGTACTCTAGCAAAGGGAAGAGTGCAGAAGCTTAAGCAACTTCCCAGCTGCTTGATTAACCTGTATCCTGTTACAATGTTTTACATTGAATACAGTCATCCAAGAATATGGAATATTAGCGTGTTGCCCTTTGAAGTCTACCTTACATGCTTTGAGATGTTATTGTACGATTGTTTCAGCCCTTGGTGCCATAATATTCACAATGCAGAGATGTTAGTTGGGCAGCAATGTTTAGGAAATCGGTAGAGCTTCAATGTCAAGATGGATTTTCAGATTTATTCTTTAGCAGAATGAAAAGTCAGTATTGTGGTTTAGTCTGTATGTTTGTTCTTAGTTTCACTATAGGAACAACTTAGCAGAATATTTTGAGTTGTTGATACACACTACTACCTACCTCGAGCAGCACCAAGAGCAATAGAAAGTCTTGTTGGCCAGTCCAGAATTTTTCTTTTGGCTGCTTGCCCTGTTAAGGAACTGATTATTAGGAGAAGATGAACTTGAGAATAAATTAGTTGGTGGGGCTTTTGGTGAGAAATACCATAGAGACGATCTTGTAGAGAACCATTCGACATGAATGGATAAACTAGGATTTGTTGATCATTTTCACTACAGTAACCAAGAAGAGGCACCAGATTCTCATGCCGAATGGCTGAAAGAAGGTTTAACTGTACCATAAATCAAAAGTGATTGTCAGTTTGGAGTATATGGACCTGAGGTAGGAAGAGTTGATTAGAGTTGAATTGTGATGGAAGGCATTAAATACCTCATTCTCAAACTCCCGAGTTCCTTGAGTTGAAGTTGATGATCGGACCTTAACTGCTACTTCTTGACCATCATGTAGCTTCCCACGGTATACTGATCCAAAGCCACCTTCACCTATCAAGATTTTGTACTTTTGGGTGGCACTCTCAATGTGTTCCAAAGTAAATATTTGAATGGTTATAGACTTCACAACCAAGTCATCTTTACTTGTCACGGAGAAAACAGCATCTGCCAATGTAAAAGCTTCGGTGAGGAAGGATGTCTCCAGCAATGATGACATACAATTGCAAGAAACATGGTAAGTGAAAATCATATTTACCAGAAAATGAATGGTGAATTGCTAGCTTACTCATGTATTTTCAAATAGATAAGTTCAAGGTTTTTTCCTATCTATTGAATGTTGTAATACTATTCTTGCTGGTAACTTCAGCTTCTTTGACTACTATAGTGGAGGTAAAACTAACAAAATTTGCAAATATAAAAACAAATGGAGTTAAAAAAGAACCTCAATACAATATTTTGAAGTGTCAGAAACCTTATAGAAAAACTTGGATTATGAGGACTGGATTATGAAACTCTTGAAGGTGGACGAGAAGTTGTTTGAGTTACAAGTACACACAAAGTGAAGTAGACAATGTTTACTCACTCGTGGTTGAAAACCTTTTGCCGTTGTTGTTTCTCTTAGCCCTGAATCTTCTTCTGTAAATGTGTACAACAACAATTCCCACTGCCACCGTGAATAAGACAGAACCGCATGCAGCAGTGCCTATGACTATTCCATGCGTGCTACTTTGTGATTCTTGAAAATCATCACATGCCCCAGAGCTGAAATACATTGCATGAATTGTTAGTGTGCCGTTTTCCCCACTTTCTGAAACCAAATGGTCAAACATAGGCAATAGGTTCATACTCTGTTGTCACTCCTGATCTGTTAAAGCTGGAAGGAAGCTCTGAACTTAAATGAAGATTACATCCATAGTATCTATGGACAAGCAGAACAGTAGTGAGTTTAGTATAGCAGATTTTAGAGAAAGGCGTGGCCTGCCTAAACGCTCTTAATTTATCACATAGCAAAAGAAAAAGGGTCGGGGGTTACAGTGTTGCCAATTGTGGGAGTTGGAGGAGAGAATCTGGAAGAGATCCCTGTAGATCATTGTTTCTCAAGTCCCTGAAAATTGAAATATAGATCATGTGCGGTACTGATTGTCGTGCTAGTTTCTGCTAAAGAAAAGGAAATTAAGCATCTTTTCCACTTCATTTTGGAGGAATTTCATTTCTGATAACAGTATATCTATTCTCAAGGTCTGTAGATATCATAGTTAGGCACAAGATCAATCATTAGAGTTGAACAAATTACAGAGGAAAGCAAGAAGATTACACTATTTTCAACATGGAGGATGCTGGGAATGATGGGATATAGGTAGTGAAGTCATTGTTGCTGAGGTTCCTACACACAGTAAACAACAGAAAAATAAAAATTTTTCTTATGAACAGTAAACATTGGTGACAGCTGAAAAAATTGGATAACAGCATAATCAACCATACAATTCATTTAGGTAAGGAAGCTGCGGAATGCTGGCAGAAATTGCTCCAACAAGATTATTTGCTGATAGATCCCTGAAAAATAGATCAGATAAATATAGAATCTAACTAAATACCACGATCATGGCGTAAACTCTCCAATTAAGTGTCAAGGTATATCTTTCCAAAAAAATGGGAAAACAAAAAGCGACTTACAGCTTGGAGATTACATAAGACCCATTAATATTATTACATGTCAGGCCTTTCCAAGAAGTTGGAAGACATGGATCTCCTAACCAAAGGTTCGACATTTTAATTTCCTTGTTCTGCTCCAGTAGTTCATCTGCCACATTGTTTATCACTTCCACTGTAGATCGAAAGCTAACGTAAGTATCTATATGAAAAATGAATAAACAAGATTCTATTTTGCATCCAATCTTGGGGACTTACCATCTCGTCGATTAGTTCCTTGAACCCAAGTCTTCACCTGCAGGATCTCATAGGCATTTAAGATTGGTCCAAAGTCGGATCCATTTCTAAGCCTTGCTAGGGTCAAGTTCAGAGATCCTGTAGCTGCGACATTGAGGGGGACATCGATGTATTTCGATCCATTAGCCAATATGTCAAATCTGTCCAGCTTGATCTCATTGTTAATGTAGATGTCGAACACTCTTTGTCCTTGTTGGACAGAATCATTTAGTTCATAAAAATACAGGAACACAACATAGTTATACTCATGTGTATCAAGGTCATTATGTTGAAATTCCAATCTGTCTGGATGGTAGAGTGCTGTTTGGAGAACCTGTGAAGGCACTGGTCTATCAGGAATACCCAGAGGAGTGGACAAAACTGATGCTGATGGAGGAAGTGTTTCAGGGTCGGGACTTCTCCAAATCCTGTCGAATTCGTCAACTGGGTATCTGAAAATGAGTTCACACATATTATAGGCATTGTTTCAACCCCAAAAATCTCCATCATTTGCAGTACATTACTTAAAACATAATGGATACGTTAGCTGTAATGAAACGTGATTAGGTTCCTGAAGTTTTTAACATCACCATCTTAATAAGAGAATTACACTTGGTGTCTATTGACTTGTAATTTCTCATTAAAGGTGTGTTATTTCAAGGTCCTTACTTTAATTACCTTCTTCAGAATTGAATTCTTAGCCCTTTCATCAATTTGAGCTTACACATATCAACTTATGAATTAGCTTTTTTCGAGCCTGTTTAGAAATCGAATTAAAATTGTTGTTGAATTAGCCTAAACTTGAGGGTTAGGATAGAATTCAGTCTTTCACTTGTTGAGTTTATGATGAAGAAGAGTAGAGCATATACCTGATATCAGCTCCATTGTTCCCTACGTCGATCCTGGCAATCAAGTGCAGAACAGTAGTAGCATTTCCCTGGAAGTATTTTGAATTATTCAAGGGTCTAAGCTCAAGTTGTGAGATGTATGGGTCCCCTTTGTCATAAGCTAAACAGAAGTCTATATTCTGCTCGGTAGCTCTAAAGATGCCCTCCACGACCTCCACGTCCTTCGAAGAGTTCACTGCATCTATAGGTGTGACCCCAATTAAAACATCAAATGAAGAAACTGAAGTTCTCACAGAGTCACTGGAAAGGAACGTTCCTCTTATCAGATAGTCGCTGTCACGTGTTGTTGGCAGCTTGTAGCATATCTTTTCTGAATGAATGTAGAAAACTCGAACTTTACCATATGTTGTGTCATTTAAAGCTGCCCTGAATGTATCATGGCATTGCCATTTTGTAGAATCTGCTTGGAAGATTCCATTGTCTGATGTATAATTTATGCCATTATTATCCTTAAAAGAAGATTCAGCACAACTTGCAATGCTTACAAACCCTGGAAAAGAAATAACGTAAAGAAGATCAAATCTTGAAAGGTTAAGAATCTAAAATTGTGCTTTACTATGGACCAGATGAGAAAAATAAAATGATTTCTATGGCACAAAAAAGAAGGAATATTTACAATAGACTTAGATTTGCAGATACTGAATGCATGATTTTAAATTGTGCTTCGCAAGTATTTGTATAACGTAAATATTCATATATGCAGGAATTGGAGAATTTGCTGCCATTCAATCCTGACAGATGACTTTGTTTGCTTCACACTTTTCAAAGAAGATCCACTTTCTCAACCCATCGCAACTTCAAGCTTATGATTTTCGATTATATTTTTTAATGGCATAGCGAATCTTGCATATATTCCCAAGTCAGTGGTCGCACAGGACCTCAGATCGAGAATAATAAAGAGAAACATACAATAATATCATATTAACTTCACAAATTATGATCTATACTTCCTTTAGTTGACTTTTAGATCCAGATCACAAGGTTTATATCCACAAGAACTCAATTAACAGGTAAAAATAATGAAAGATCAAGTCTTGATTCCGAGACTTCTGGAAGAAGACCATGTCAACTGATTGAATTTACCAGAAATGCTTGATAATACCAGAAAACTTGTCAGTAAAACTAACCTGGCTGTGCGCAAGTTAATTGAACAAGTATGAACAGGCAAAGAATAACATCAAAACCAGTCCTTAAGATCCGAGTATGCATTCCTTCCATCATTTTCTCATTTTAAACGGAGCTCGACCCATCTGGTCTCAAAAACATGATCAACCCTACTATATTTCAAGCCAATTTTTCTTCTTCTGCAGTCCATTACAAGTATCTGAATTCAGCTTTTTTTCCTTGATAATCACAAAGTTGCAAGAAAAGAAATAACTATCACCTAGTCGTTGGAATTCAATCCTGGAAAGTAAGGTTTCTAGGAGTCAAAACATAGAAGAATCATCATCGGACGGTAACTCTGGCAAAAGGGTATCAAAAAGATGTCAGGTTTTTGGTGAAAAAGAGTATGATAAGCGTATGTTTGACTTCAAACGTAGAAGTTAAAGAAGAAGATGACTAGGAAGAAGATAGAGAGAAAGAGCTTGATTCAGAATAATCCAAAAATGATAACACTTTCAGGTTAGATTATTGGCATATTAATTATATTAAAACTTGGTTTTGGTAGTGGTTATGTAAGTATGTGAGTTTAAATTAATCTGGTTTAAAATAATAGGCGGAGCAACCCTTTGTTTTCGTCTGTCTCCTTGTCCATTACCAAGGTGTGCAGCGTCATGAAAATAGGGTTTGGATTCATTAGCAAATACCAGTCCATTGTGATGTGCTCAAGTAAACTATCCTACTTGCTGGCTTGTCATTCGGACTTAAATGGAGCCATTGATGTAGCACAAGAAAGCTACTGATCTATTAAGACTCATCGGTACTATATTATCTGCAGAACTTCAGAAACGTCTCCCTGTACGGGGGAATTTAGGACATGGAGATTTGAAAACCATGGCTGGAAAGCAAGTTTGTCTGCTTTCTCGTTTTATTTCTCGTTTTATTGATTCAAAAATTACTAAAAAGGCAATAATAGAAATATTTGGAGGCGTGAGATCCTCATATTTAATTAGTCTATTCCAACTCTATTTTTATCCTAACATGACATCATTTTATGTCTAAATGTACACAAAAATTTGTCGTATTAGGATTAATACAACCAAAATAAAGTTAGAATGGGCTAATGAGAACATAATATGTTAACCTATATTTTGAGCCTACAATTATATTAAACTTATTAGTTGATGTTAATTAAATATCTGATTCTTTGATTGATTTATATGAAACACATTAATTTACTCAAAACATATAATTATTAAATTATTATACATACCTAAAAATTTACCTAATACACACTTAAAAGTTATTTTACATTGCCATGTTATGTAAGGCCGATCATCCTAAATTTGATTACTAAACTACAAAGTTGGAAGTAGTTTCAAAATCAAAACATTAAACCATTCCACTGTCCAAGAATACCTAATCTATAGAATAGTTATTCTGTGGGGTTTTTTAAAATTAAACACAGAATTCTTAATAATTAGGAATAGAGGATTAATAAAATACCTGTTACCATGAACCAAACATGCCATTAATGGTTTAGATAGCATATAAACAATATATCACCACCAACTGCTGTTTATTTAATTATTTATCATTTAAATTAAATATATAATTTAGTTTGAATTATTAATTTATTGTTACATATATTTAATAATTTTTAAGTTTCATAGTTATTAAAAAATTTATTATTTAACTTTTATGTATGGTATCAAGCTTAATTAATTTATCAACTTATAGACATAGTATTGAGTACTATAACAAAGAGTCTTCATTTGTTTAACATTTGCCTATATATCAACCTATCCACGATATATAGGTGAATGAGAACATAATTAGCATATTCGAAGCACCAACTTAATTCATTAGTGGTCAAATTAAAATGCTTATAGAACCTTCTAAATATATTAAATCTGCATCTAGACCCCACAAATTATTCATATTTATAAGGAGATAAGGTGTTTAGGTTACGCTTGCCAGAAACTGCTATCACGGTTCAATTCAAGTTTAATTTTTTAAAAAACTTTTCAAATATTGAGTTCTACCCGGAGCTTATAATTTTAAGTGAGATAATTTCATTTTTAATTGTTAAAATTAAAAAATATATTTAATCAAAATTGGTTTAAATTTGATCAAATTTTGTGTCGTTTAAACTTAATTGGACTCAATGTTAGAATTATATCTTTGGATTTGATCGGATTTTCGGATCAAACTTGAGCTTGAGGGGGTTCAAACTCGGCTTGACTAGTTATCCAACCTAGTTTAAGTCACGTACTCCTTACAGAAGTTAAAAATGTAAAATAACATCTTCTTTTTAATTGAATCTGAGCTCAAACCGAACCGAGACTCAACTATTATAAAGAAATTAAACTTATAGGCTGGGCTTGGCCCATAGCCCAACTTATTAAAAATACCTTAATCTATGCCTATGGGCTAGCACATTGTTGTCCCTACCAAAAGTTCCTTATTATAGTATAAAATCTAATGATTAAAAAATTCGACCTGTTTAATCGTAAAATCTTGAACTATTTAACTTTTTAGTTCGATTCACTTTAATTAATTTTGTTTTTAAAATCAATCAATTTATTAATTAATCAATAAATTTTTATAAATTAATAAATTCTTTTAAATCAAAATAAATTAATTAATTATCATTTAACAATTTTTAAAATTAAACTTCAAATTATTCGATAGGTAAGGACAACATCTCTCAATAATATTTTAAATTCTTTAATTTTATTTAATCTTGAACAGTTTTTATAATGATCTAATAACGATTGAACCTTTTAAATCTTATGCCTCTTAATTTACCGGTTTAACTTCTAGTAATATTGACAATATCACATTTTAATGACCTCTTATTATTAAAACTTCAAACTTTTTGCCACCAATCTTTTCTTTTGCTTCGCCTCTGTCCTAAATCAATCAACTTGATTATATATAATATGGTTTTTTATGGGTGAAGAACATTTCGGTCTCAATCAAATATGTATAAATTTAATTGTATCTTTAGAATACAAGGCTGATGTAGCTAATATGTATTTATATATGTAGAAACATTATTATATCTTTTTAATTTTTACCTCATAAATATGTCTTGAAGGACTAATTCAAATTCAAAGGATTTAAGATTAGATTCAATTAATTATTAGAAATCCAAATTCAAAGGATTTAAGAGCTTTAACAAATTCAAATAGAGAAAGAAGAGTTTCTTTTTTAAATTTAATCACTTTAAATTATCTCAAATTAAGTGCCTATTTGGATGCACTTATATAAGTGAGTTTTTGTCAGTAGAGCTTTTCCAAAAAAAGTTTTTCTATGAAGTTAGTTAACTGTTTGGTTTTCATTTAAAAAAGAGTTTCATACAATAAACTATTTAGCAACATTGAGTAAAGAAAATTCCTAACTTTTATGGTGGGAGTCTAGCCTCGTCTCCTCTCGAGTGCTAGGATTGTCATGCCCTAGTGCATGTTTCATCTTGCTGGTCAAGTCTGCGTTTCTGTCTCTACTTTCATTGGGTTTGTCTTTTAGTTTCAGGGGTGATGGAGCCGGAGTTCAATCGATTGTCTTTTAACGAAAAGGAGACTAAGGAGCTGGTGGTTAAAGCTTCCAAGGTCGAAGGTTTGGATATCGACTACAAGCTGAGTCTGGTAGGTAGGTTTATTGGTAAACGAATGGTCAATTTTGAAGCCATGCAGAGGACTTTGCTGAATCTTTGGAGGTCGATTAAGGGTGCGTGTATCAAACCGATGGGAGGGAATGGCCTTTACCTATTTCAGTTCTTTCATGAGGTCGATCTGAGAAAGATGATTGTTGGTGGCCCATGGAGTTTTAACAATTGCCTTCTACTGATTCATCACTTACGAGAAGGGGAGAACCTTGACGATATTGAATTTAACGCTGCCGATTTCTAAGTCAGAGTACATGATCTTCCTCCCGGTTTTGCTTCTGAAATGCTGGCTCGTAACATTGGCAATTTGATGGGTAAGTTTTTGGACTATGATTCGAGTCCCAGGAGGAGCTCTATGATGAACTATATGCGTATTCGAGTTCGGTTGGATATTACCGAACCCCTCATGCGAACCAAGAGAATCAGGAAGGAAGGGGGCAATCACTTTGAAGTTTCTTTTAGTTATGAACGGGTTCCTCTTCTCTGCTACCTTTGTGGTATCATTGGACACAGCGACACTAACTGCCCAAACCTTACAGGGCTGTCGACGACGGAGCTTCACCGGGGATGGAAAGAGGACATTCGCGCCGAGATTTGGGCCTAAAATCGAAACAGCCCAAATCAATGATGCCGAGATCCGTCCACGCAAGGGAACACCGGATTTTGTTCCATGAATCAAGGAGTTCAAATAAGGGATCAAGCAGGAGAGGTAAAATCGAAGATTCTCAACAGCTATGACTATTACCCCCGGTAATTTTCTTTTCCACCAGCACATGGGCCTTATGCTATGGACCCTCTAGGGCTCGGGCCAGACTCTACAACCCGCCCCACTCACTTGGTCGAGCCTGTTACAAATAAGGAGGTCTCTATTATGGCAGTCGATGAATCGAAAAAGTGCCTGCGTTCCTCTCCCACCACGCTGCAGCAGACTGATGAGGATACAAAAGACAGAGCTTCCTCCTCCTCGATCAGTGGCGCGACCTCAATTACAGCTCAATCAGTCGGTCTCTTTCATGAGACCCGCCGTCCATTATGAATTGCATTGCGTGGAACTGCCGAGGCTTGGACAATCCTCGAGTAGTCACGGCGCTACAAGATATTGTTCAACAACACCGTCCTTCTATACTTTTTCTTTGTGAGACTCTTGTTTCCTCTACTAAATGGAGGATATTCATGTTAAGCTAAAGTTTGATTGTTGTTTTTGTGTAGACTGGATTGGTCGTAGTGGAGGTCTCGCCCTCCTTTGTCATTCTAATAAAGATATTTCGGTTTTGGGTTACTCTAGCAATCATATTGATGTAGAGATTCTCTTGTCTGATAAATTTAAATGGAGGTTCACTGGGTTTTATGGCTTTCCATAAAGGCACCGCAAACGTTCCAGCTGGGAACTCTTGAAATCTCTGTCTCGCCTTTCTTCTCTACCGTGGGTCTGTATGGGGGATTTTAATAATTTAATGTCCGCTACTAAGAAATTTGGAGGTCAGGAGTATCCTAGAGCTCTATTTGATGGGTTTCGGGAGTGCATTGAGGAATGTAATTTAATCGAAGTCCCTCTTACTAGATACGGTTTCACTTGGGAGCGAGAGCGAGGCTCGAACAACCTCGTCATAGAGCGTCTGGACAGAGCCTTTGTCTCAGTGGATTGGGTTGATCATTTTTCCTACCACAAACTTTTCAGTCTCATCAGCTCTTACTCGGACCATAATCTCATAAAACTTTATGCGAACACCAGCTTTCCTGGCAAGAAGTTTAGTAGGTTTAAGTTTGAGAATAAGTGGCTTACCGAAGATGGTTTCTTGGGAGTCGTCTCTGAGGCGTGGAGGAGTTGCGCTAGCTCTAGTGTTTTGGAGAAAATTACAGCATGTAGTGAGTCGATTATTGCGTGGAATACGTCGCTGGGCTCCTCGATAAAGAATTGGATTATGGATGTAAAAAACCAAATGGGCTTGTTACGTAATAACAACGCAGCTGACCCAGCCCTGATGGCTCTTAAATTCGAGTTGTCCAAATTGCTGGCCCAGGATGTTATTTATTGGAAACAACGGTCCAAATTTTTTTGGTTAAATCATGGTGAAGCGAATGGTAAATTCTTTCATGCTCAGGCTTCGAAGCGTAGGAGAATTAATCATATCTCTGCTTTGGAGGATGACTCTAGCCACTTGTGTTCGGATTATGTAGATCTGACTGCCATCGTTTTGGATTATTTTTCAGACTTGTTTTTAGCTCCTGTTGGAAATCATAATTTTGACGAATTCTCTTGCATTAATTCTGTGGTTACTGCTTCTGGCAATGAGTGTCTTCTAGCTCCTTTTACCAAGGCAGAATTTAAGACAACAGTTTTTGATATCACCCTGATAAAGCTCCCGGTCCGAATGGCATCAATCCGGCATTTTTTCAAAAGTGTTGGGATATTATTGGTGACGATATTTTTACGCAAGGTTGTGACTGGCTTAATAGTTATGAGTTTCCTATGAGGTTGAATAATACTACTATTGTCCTTATCCCAAAAAAGGATAACGCGAGCAGTATAAAGGATTTGAGACCTATTGCTTTGTGTAATGTGCTCTATAAGATTATTGTGAAAGTCCTGGCTAATAGGCTTAAACACATTTTGCCTAGACTTATCTCTCCCATGCAATCGACTTTTGTTCCGGGTCGATTAATTTCGGATAATGTTATGATTGCCTTTGAATTGATTCACTTTATGAAAAATAAAAGTCGAGGATCAAGTTGCGATGTTGCGTTCAAAATTGATATTAGTAAGGCGTATGACAGGGTGGATTGGAGCTACTTGGAGTTTATTTTGCTT